>VZZY01013887.1:258570-280955 GCA_013400335.1 Eurystomus gularis
AAGTCGTCACATTTTTCAGTGGTAGTCATATGCTATATTAATCTCCACTAACAGCAGAGTGATAGTAATAAAAATGCAATTATACTAGTGGCAGCAAGACTGAGCTTGATCTTGAGATTGGAGAGTTTTGGATATTTTAGAATGAAAAAAATTTGACACAACTGTATTTTACTTGTAGAATGGTTGATTTGTTCTCTCTCCACCCACAGAAATATTTTTCCCTTGCCCAGAATCTAAAAATGTAGGTATTTAAAGTAGTTTTGATGCTTGATGGAAATCTCAGAAATGAATGCATTGGTATACATGACAAACTTTTATAAAATGCATGACTCTACCATAACCTCACTTGATACAGTGAGTGGCCCCAATTGCTTATATTTCAGTAACACCTCAGAAACATCTGATAGATATGCTTGTCATTCATTTCCAAACTGTAAAGCAGGTTCACGCTCAGCTCTGTATATTAATATTATTTGCCCTTTCTTTAACTAATTATTTTTCAGTGGCTATCAGTTAAGAACTAAAATCTTTTGTTCTGTCCACAAAAAGTGCTAGTTAGTGCAATATTTTTCCCTTAAAGAAATAGTTAGTTGATATCAAGGAAAAAATATTATTCATTAGGAAAAAAATATTATTCATTAATAAAAACTTCTTTACTGTGAGGGTGACAGAACATTGGAATAGGCTGCCCAGAGAGGTTGTGGAATCTCCTTCTTTGGATATTAAAAACCTGCCTGGTTGCGGTCCTGGGCAACTTGCTCTAGGTAGACCTGCTTTAGCAGGAAGGTTGACTAGATGACCTTCAGAGGTCCCTTCTAACTCCTACCATGTTGTGATTGAAGTCTGCTGAATTATCTTCAAATTATGAGTTTAGCATCTGAAAGTTATTAAGACTTATTTATAGCAATATTTTCAATTTATCACAGAAAGGAGTCAGGACAATGATCAAAAGCAGCACATTTGATCATTTTGCTCTTAGAAACTCATGTAAGACTCCAGTGCTTCTTTCCCCTAACTGATGCTGGCAGAAAGTTTACTTCATTAATGTTAATCACTGGAAGACAGTTCCTTGACACAGATCCCAGTGTTCAAGCTCCTACACTAGCTGTTGTAGCTAAAAGCAAAGGTACTTTCTTATTCTTTCAACACCAGGATACTGGGCACTACTAGAGATTCTACATGTCAAGGAGGTAAATGTCTTTAAGCTGTTCTTTCTTAACCATTTTCCTGAAATTGCTTCCAACACAGGCTGAAGATACAAGAAGAAAAAGGTTAAAAGCCAACAACACACTTACAAAAGCTCTGAGAGTGCAGAAGTGACAAAAAATAAAGACAATCAATCTCCGCATTGCAGAAACACAACCCAGATGCCTTTCCCTCCCAGGATTCATAGGACAAACTATAACAAACATAGGACAAACTGCTTAACCTGTAGGTTTAGAGGCTCGGTTCTATTTCTTATTTGGTGTCCTCAGACCCCATTCAAAGAAAACAGCTGTTGGGCTGAGGAAGGATATTGACTTCTATATCCCTGTTTATCCCTGATACTGTCCCCTGATCCTTGCGGTTGCCAGATATTATCATTGCCCTTTCTCACTCCCTTCCCCTTTCTTCTAAGGGCATATTTATTTGTAAGTCAATCAGGAATTTCAGTCTGTTGTCAACCACATCGCTGGCTGCTGCCTTCTGCTTTGTAAATATTAATATTGGTTGGGCATCTGCTCAAGTGTGAAATAGTCTTTTAGCCATTGGGCCTGTGTTTGGCAAAGCCCTAATCAGAGTTTTAGGCAACATAAAGCTCTTTCCACCCAGATAAGCAATGCTCTTTTTTTGAACCACTTACATTTTGTTTTTCCTAAATGAGTTTTAACTTCTCAGCTGTCAGATGTGGCTTCCTATGTGGCCATAAATGCTTGCACCAGAACAAAAGGCACTAGAGGGATGGGAAAGAATATTCAAGGGAAGGGACTGCACTTGTTAGTCATGGTTTATGACAACTGGAAACATATGTAAAGTAATTACTTGCCTTCTTGTGACACACACATACATTAAATATATTGACTTAATAATGTCCTCATCAAATATAGTTTACTTCCAATAAAAGTATACATAGAATGCAAAAACTGCCACCTCAAATAAGATTTACCAGTTAGAAATGTATTTCAGTGAGACTTCAGGGATTCAGTCATGTCCAAAATCACTGCTTCTCTCTTAGAAGCTCCAACATGAGTTAAAGCAGAGGGAGAGTGATTAACACAACTATTTCAGCTATCTTTGTTTTGATACTTGATTTTAAGAAAAGTTCATTCACAACTCATTGGTAAGAAATCTCCTTTGAGGACTATCAGTGGCCCCAGCCTTGGTTACTTTGTTCTAAAAGTATGAGCAATAGGAAAAAAACCCCCAAAAAACAATAAAAAGGACATCACTTTTGTGGCTTGCTTCCTCATTCAGTTTCAGATACTAAACCAAAATTTTTCCTCAATTTTTCCCATTTGTCTAGTTTCATCTTGCATTGCTTTGTCAATTGCTTTAAATAAAATGTGTAATCGTCACTTTTTCCTTCCAGCTCTTTCAATTTACAGGTTTCTTTTCTACTGGCATGCAAAATAATTTAATGCTAATCTGAATTTACAGGATGTGTATAAATCATGCTAGCAGAAAGTAGTCAAAATACCATACATTGGCTTTGTAATTAGCATTAGAAAAAGTCTCACATTAAAGAAATATTTCAGATACCAACAATCATGGCAGTGTTACATGATGCTTATGATAGCACTTCAGGCAATAAGCAGATGCAAAACAATGGGAAATGCACACTTGAATCAAGTCTGCATTTTACTGTTGATTACTGAGAACTAGTGGTGAATTATAAGAACTGGGTAAGAGTCCACAGTGAATTATCCTAAGGGTTTAGGCACTAAGAGGGTAGCAATTCAGCATATACTCATATTTGCATAGTTTTATGCCTTTCCTTCCTGGTCCCTTTGATAATAGAAACATCTCAATCTGCAAGAATTCTGTGAAAGGACCAGAAATGTTTGCTGAAAGCTTTCCCTATGTAACAGTGATGGTTACCACTGAGGTCTTTCTCACTTGCGTGTACATAGCATGAGGTACATTTCAGACTAACATTTCAACTATAGCAGTGCCATTCATCTATTTTACCATTAAGGTCTGTACACGAAAAATAAAGTAAAACAATATGAAATTAATGAGGCATTGCATCCTAAATTATGTAAACACATGTTGATAACACACTGTCTTTAGATCCAAATTCCTAGATCAGCCTTATGGAACATTAAAAGCATTCACTCCAAGTAAATAGGTACAAAAAATATGAAAACATATGCAGGAAACCAATCTTTATATATATTTAAGTAAAATAAAAATTACTGAACATGTAAAGAATAATGAATTCACTCTGGAAACAAAAAGCAAAAAGCAAAATAGTTTACAAATCACTTGCATGTAAAAATATTCTGTATCCATACAAACAAAATATCATGACTACATGATATAAACCCACAAACAGATAAAAAACCTGAAGGTTGAATTCATTAACAGAATTCTCTTTTGGAAACAGTGAAACCACACAGATTACAACTATGGTACAGCAAAGACAATGTGATGTTCATAACAGAAATCCTGAGTATTTGCAAAAAAACCCTACATTTTTGACAAGACAGAACCAATAGCATTTAAGGGACAAGACTACACCAATTAGATTTAGAAGTTCAAAACATACAGAGATTCCTAACAGCAATATTTGAAATAATGTGAAATTTCTTCAGACACTTCTTAGATAATACTTGAAGATAAAAGTGATGTTACGCATCTTAGAACCACAGAATGTGTTGGGTTGGAAGGGATCTCTAAAGACCATCTAGTCCAACCCTTCTACAACAAGCAGGGACATCTCTAACTAGGTCAGGTTGCTCAAAGCCCCATCAAGCCTGACCTTTAATGACTCCAGGGATGGGGCCTCCACCACCTCTCTGAGCAGCCTGTTCCAGTGATCAGCCACCCTCATGTTAAAGAACTTCTTCCTAATGTCTAACCTAAATCTACCCTTTTCTATCTTAATACCGTTACCCCTCGTCCTGCTGTTACAGACCGTTGACAACAGGTCTCCCCCTGACTTCTTATAGGACCCTTTCAGGTATTGGAAGGTCGCTACAAGGTTACCCCCGGAGCCTTCTCCTCTCCAGGCTGAACAGCCCCAGTTCTCTCAGCCTGTCTTCATAGGGGAGGTGTTCCAGTCCTCTGATCATTTTCACGGCTCTCCTCTGGATGCACTTCAACAGGTCCACGTCATTCTTGTGCCGTAGACTCCAGAACTGGATGCAGTACTCCAGGTGATCTCTTGATCTCCAGATCTCTTGATCTGCTGGCCACACTTCTTTTGATGCAGTCCAGGATGTGATTGGCCTTCTGGGCTGCCATTGCACATTGGTGGCTCATGTCCAGCTTTTCATCTACTAGTACCCAAGTCTTTTTCCACAGGGCTGCTCTCTAGCACGTCCTTGGCCAGCCTATATAGATAGTGCTGGTTGCCCTGGACCAGATGCAGAACCCTGCACTTGGCCTTGCTAAACCTCATGAGGTTCACCTGTGCCCACATCTCCAGTCTGTCTAGGTTCCTCTGGATGGCATCCTGTCCCTCTGGCATATCAACTGCATCACCCAGCTTGGTGTCATCAGCAAACTTGCTGAGGTTGCACTCAATGCCACTGTCAATACCATTAATGAAGATATTAAACAACATTGGTCCCAGCACAGACCCCTGAGGGACACCACTTGTCACCTTTTTCCATCCGGAAATCGAGCCTTTAACCACTACTCTCTGGATGCGACCATCCGGCCAATTCCTTATCCACTGAACAGTCCACCCATCGAACCCATATTTCTCCAGCTTTGAGAGAAGGATGTTGTGGAGGAGTGTGTCAAAGGCCTTGCAGAAGTCCAGATAGATTACATCCATAGGTTTCCCCTTGTCGACTGATGCAGTCACTTCACTGTAGAAAGCCACTAGGTTGGTCAGGCAGGACTTGCCCTCGGTGAAGCCATGCTGATTCTCTTGGATCACCTCCCTGTCCTCCATGTGCCTTAGCATATCTTCTAGGAGGATCTGTTCCATGATCTTCCCAGGCACAGAAGTGAGGCTGACAGGTCGGTAGTTCCCAGGGTCTTCCTTTCTACCCTTTTTAAAAATGGGTGTGACGTTTCCTTTCTTCCAGTCACTAGGGACTTCATCTTGAACTAACCTAAATGTTTCCTCATCACTTAATCTTATAAAAGTAAAAAAAGTTCAGTCTAAAAAGGATGTATGGCTATTACTGAGGTGGCTGTTGTTTTTAATATTCATTTTACTTCCCTTTCAGACTATACGTTCTAGTAATAGGCTGCATTATGCATAATGTAGTTGGGCTGTACCATCATTAATTAATAGATGATCTTTGCCCTGAACAGGTTAAAATCTAAGAACAAGACAAGAATCAACAGATGGAAAGAGACAGGCAGATGGGAAACTACCAAAAAATGCAGTATTAGTCAGCACAATAGGTTAGTTGTCTCAGACCTCCAGCTGCCTAACCTTTTGTCAAAATTTATATGAGTACCACAAAATCAGAGTTTTAAGGAGGATTTTGAAGGATAATAACACAATAGCTTTGCAGTTTTTAGTGGTTTCCTCTCCCTCAAGTAAGAAGCTGAATCAGATGTAACAAGAATGTGAGTAACAGAGAAAGTCATCATGGTCTGGTTGGGACTAAGAGTTACCATTGCAATCACAAATGACAGAGGGTAGGTGAGCATAGGCCACCAAAGGCCTTAAGTGTGGGGACAAGCAACCCACGTCTGGCATAAAAATGAGAGATTTAATGTAGGGACTGAGAAACAAGAGTCAAAGCAACAAACTACAAGAATGATCTTTTTTAAACAACACAAAGCGTATTCCCTGGAAGCAGATAAAATAGTACTTTCCACAGCTGGATACTTAAAATCTGGATAGAAGATATGGAAAACAAATACCGTTTATTAGAAATAGAATTTAATTCCTCATATTTCTAAGCAAGCTCATTTGAGGCTTAAAATCTACATTGCTTTTAATATAAATGAAAGTGTCCATAAGCAATTTCCATCCA
Organism: Eurystomus gularis; assembly: GCA_013400335.1. NCBI lineage: Eukaryota > Metazoa > Chordata > Aves > Coraciiformes > Coraciidae > Eurystomus > Eurystomus gularis. The sequence goes on from VZZY01013887.1 coordinate 264,717, forward strand.
AATACAAGACCCTGCTTCTTCAGCAGATCTGAATTTAATTTGGATATAATTGAAAATATCATTTGCCAGAAGACTTTCTTCTGTCCTTAAGCAGCTAGAGGTCTATGGAGCAGCTAGGTCCTGGCTGACTTTTCCATGTTCTCTCAAGAATTTCTACAACCCTTTCTTGCCTCACCCTAGTTCTTCCCAATGAACTCCTCTCATCTTCTTGCAGCAGAACTCAAGGGACAAATAGCACCAGACCTGTTTTGAGGAACTTCAGGCTTGAAAATTTGGTCCTACAGAAACTATATATCCTTCTCATTCAAATTTGCTTGTGTTCTACATGATGTGTAATTTATCAGCAGAGAAAACTTGCCTGCAATATTTATTTATTCCTCAAATACCTCATCCCCTACAGAAATATTTTCCGTAAGAGGACTGCTGGTTGCATCCAATAGTTGCATTTACATGGGACATTTCCATCCCTGACCAAGTAACAAAGACTCTGAGTCCTAGCCCAGGTGAAATCACCATTAGAACGTGTTTGAAGACTTCATTTTCCTCTTATTCTAAATGTTTCAAATATTTATCAGGAAACATAATCAATATACATAACTGAGATATTTAATTACTTTCTACAGTTTGCAATTAATAAATTATGCCCAGCTCAGGCTGAAATGTGTTTGTTTAAACTCATTCTTTCTTGAAATATTAACTACATTTGCAGTTTTTAAATAATAAAAATGTTAAATAACAAAACATGGACAGATTTTCTGCTGTCCTGTAAACTGAATACCAAATGAGTACAGAAAGCTATCTAAAGAGAGTGAAAATGTTCTTTAGTGAAAATTTCATTTCTGACATTATTCTTAGAATTTTTTTAAATAAAAGATACCAAATCTTAAGAGATTCATAAAACATCTTAGCAGTACTGAAATATTGATACTATTAGTCGATATCTAATTTAGCCCTAACAGAGGCAAAGAAAACAACAAAAAAAGCCCTAAAAGTTTGAGAATTTCAGGGGATAAATACACATTTATCTTCACATTTCACCACAATTCAGTAAATTATCTGAAGAATGTTTCAGTTAGGAGCCGAGTGCTTTTGTAGCTTTGCATAGCAACAAAAAGAAAGGAGCAGAAAGGAAAAATACATTTAAAATACATTTAAAATTATCTTGGGACAGGGAATACACAGTACTGTTGAAAATCTCAAATTTCATTTGCTAAACAAACCTGAGCAATTTTCATTTTATCATAGTAACCTCTCTTACAGTAAAAACATTACACTGAAAATAGTAATTCTGATTATCACTAATAGTTCTACCTCAGTTTGACCACAGGCACAATCAGTACTTGTTTTACTAGGGTTTCATTAAAGCTAATTTACTTTGTCTTTTCCCATCTTTGACTAGCTCAACAGCACATTGATCAGCAGATGGAATGATTACTTTGGAATATCATCACAGAGAACAAAAAAAAGTCACTGAGTTAGAAGAGCATAGATCCATTTTATTAAGTGCTCATTTACAATGAATATAATCTCAGTTTGTATTAGTTGTCATTTTCATTGCATTCATGCAAGAGCTACCATATCTTACTTGTACAAAAACCTAAACTGCACAAAACATGAAAATTAAGAAAAAAGAAAAATGGCAGCTGATATGAAAATACATGTTTCTTCTAATAGCCATAAGGCTTGGGAATATTTACTCTTTCAGAGTACAAGACTCATCTGTTGCCTTACAGATGTTGACATGAGTCTGCAATAACAGTGGCAGTTCTGCATTTGGAAGTTTCCAACAGCAACCCAAACTGAAATCTACTTCTGATGACAGCTGAGATGATGCTTTTTTCCTGTCATCATCCAGAGCTGACAAAAAACATTCTATAAGCATAAGGACTGTTGGGGACCAATGATGTAACTTTAGTGACTCAGATTTCCAAGTGCAAACTGTACAGTTATTATTTAGGGAAAGGGTTATATGTGCCCTTTCTTCACACTTTCTATATTCCCCAGAAAGGAACCCAGGGTCAAAATACTCCTCTTACATTCATTGGTCTTAGGATTCTTATAGTGAAATATTTTGCTTCCTACACACTTCTTTCTCCTACTATTACTATTCTGATTCCCATATATGCTAGCTTATTTTAAGCAAGCTTTACCAATGATAGTATATCTTTCCTATTCAACTGTACATTGAGCTTCCAAATAGAAGGCTGTTACCCTGAAAAAAATTTCTTTTGCTTTTCAATGTCAATATGAAAGTCACTGTGCTGCCGGTGCCTGAGTTTCTCCGTCTGTAAAATATGAGTTATCTTTTGTGTAAAACACTTCAAGATCTACTGCTGAATGTATTATATGACAACTTGATACTAATAATATACTAGAATAAATCTCACTGATTTCTTATAAAATAAATTCCAATCTTATTTTGAGGTTACAAAACAAAGTACAGCTGCGGCAAGAGAAAGCAAAATCAAGATCACAAGCTAGGTAACAGGATTATCTCCTGAGACTGTAGAAGAGGTGCCTCTTGTACATTCTTACTAGTATTTCTGGTCTGCTAATGCATGGTCTGCCACAGTATCACTGTGTCTTGACAAATTTAGGAAAGCAAAGGAAGTCAAAGTCCTTAGTGGAAAAGATGAATGAAAATTCATCACAATGTTGGTTCTGGTTGACTTTGTCTGATTTTCACCCTGCAGTCAAAAGTTTTTGAATTTTAACCCTTCTAATCTGTTTTTTTTTTATTAGCCTTAAAGACTGTAAACAAATGTGGAAAACAGGAAGAAAAATGTGCTGATGTAGACTCCTACATTCTTCACACAAGATCTTGTAACTTACACATGTAAGATCCAGCTTTTGTGTTACCCTTAGTTTGCATACACAGCAGAGCTTTAGAGCTGCCTGTTCCAGGAAAGGCCACAGATGAACACTGGCAGGGACTCTTATTGACAGAAGAAAAACTTTGAGATTTCCTTTGAAAGAGACTGTCTGCATTTAAAACAAAACAAAAAAGGAAATGTGTAGAGAGAACTCTCTTTCCTGATACACCCTTCCATTTCTCTACAATCAAGCTTAGGGGCTTCACAGACTGGGAATGGTGAACACGGTGTCATTTCATTATTCTAGCTGGGTGTGTTCTTCATAATTATACTAACATGAAGCAAGAAACACATTCTTGGCTATATGTTCTATTTCTTTAGAGAAAGACTTTAAAATGGATTGTTTACATCAGTCATAAAACAATTTCCAACACAAATACCATCACCTGTTCCTTGTATAAAAACCAAAATAAAATAAAAGACCATTCTTCACAGTAAACTTAATATCTTCTTTGACTTTACTTTTTAACCTTCTGTCGTTGATATTGTTTATTTATAATTTATTGCCCTCAGCAGATGTTCATAATAAGAAAACAGAAAAAAGAACTGTTTTTAATATCTAATCACAGTGGAAGTACTGCATATTTTAAAATATATGCGTTTAGAACAGAATTGCTTCTTCTTTTGCTCAGGGTCGTTTTTTACTTCTGTCTCTTGTTTTAAGACACAAGTGTTGCTATTTCAGCAAGTATGATGCTTGTTGTATTTTTATACAATAATGTAAACAAAGTGAGGAAATCCACATAAGTAAAAAAAAGAATTCAAAATTATTAAATTAACTTCCAATGCTTTTGGAAATTCCTTCTTTTCTTCTTAAAATCATTTTTTGAAAAAAAAAAAAGTAAAATCATGTGCTTAAAATATTTTAGCTTTTTATTAAACTCATGGTTTTCAGTGAAAAAGTATTTCAGCAGATTCCTCTGAATACAACTGTGCTATAAACTTATCCTCCACACCGTACATCACTCTGTGTCTGTGACACAACTGAATCCATGCTCCACAGATCACTTTTATGATATTTACCTGAAGCTGTTTAATATCTTTATATGAAAGAATAAAAGGAAGAAAGGGACAAAGAATAGGTATAGTTTTAACACGTATGATAAAGTAATTAGAACAAGAGTTTCTATGGATTATGCAGTATCTATGGATAATGCAGATATAATACTAAAAATATCAATATAGAAATACATTTCTACTAGTGACAAAACATTATAGAATATATCCGTGTAACACAAAAAATGCCACTTTTTTCCTCAGCAGGTGGAGACAGGCAATTATTTTACAACCATCATCTCTTTTGCTTCCTACTGCTATTGTTGTGCTCAACGACGAGAATTTCAATTCTGGCACACTCATATGGATACATATCTGATAGTGTGGCACAAATTCAGAATGGAGTTATACCACTGTGAATCTGGCTTCAAGTTAGCAGTGCTGACGAAGGTGCTCTGGTCTTTCAGCATGCTCACACCAGAACATGAGTTAGGTTCAGTATCCATAGGGATGGAAATGTCCCATGTATTCTTATACATTAACCTGAATATGTGCACCAGAGACACTCTCCTATATTCAGCAATGTTACAGTTGCCCTTGCAGGTTTCCAGCTCCTTTCCTTTTTAGCACCTTCTAAAACCTCTTGGTTTCCAAAAGCTCAGAAATGTTTTCATGGTCATCATCAAACAGCACCGTTAGGATTATATTCAGTATTGGAACCAGTGTTGCTCTGGCAGTTCATTTTTTTACAGTTGCCATTTTTTAAAACATAGCTTCTAGGAAAGGATTCATCATTTTTAGATGATGAATTGTTTTCTGCCTTGTGGAACAACCTCAGTGGGCAGCTGAGGCATATACACACTGAAAGCTAAAAGCCTGGAAAGCAGGAAACCCTGCTAGAGATTGCAAGTGTTTTTGAGTGAAGTGATAGCTGAGTCAGGTTTCTTAGGATGACACTTTAGACTTAGCTGTCTAAGTTCCAGCAAATATACCTAAATCCTTTTTTTTTTTTTTGATGTGGCTTTCAGTTTTCTCCTAAGCTGGAACACAGCTTAGAGATATTTGCTACTCTCCTTTCATGTAAGTGATGAAAAATTTCAAGGAATTTCCTCTCTCATGTTCCTTTGATAAAGATTTTGCTAAGCATATTGAGCATTTTAGTTTAACTAAAAAACAAGTAAAAGCTTATGGCTGGGAAGTGAACGAGTGAAAGCAGTTTGGAAATGGTAGTATATACAGTAGCTGATCAGAGACAAAGCTAACAAAAGTAACATGGGATGAAACTAATCACAAAATCTTGCTTTAACTGGGATGTAAGTATTCACAGGAATGCACTGTGCTGCTTTCCTGCCCTGCCTCCCACTGCAGGTTCTTAATATCACTTGAAGGTGCTTGTCCACCCCTGCTTTGAAGCATTCATGTAAGAAAATGGGCACCTGCCTCCTGCAAAGAACTCCTCTGCAGAGCTGACTGTGCAGGTGGCAGAGCCAGGCATCCTGCTCGGCATGTTCGACATGAGGATGGATGCCCCAATACTTGCCCAGCCTGGGTGTTGGAACAGGGTCATCCAAGGTGAGAGTCCTCTCATGGGCAAGCTGGGAGCGAATGCTCTCTGAGGAGCATTAGTGCTGATTTTCCTGACATGCTCCAAACCTGCTTCTTGCTCATCTCTGCTCAGGAACACAAGCTAGATAGACATTGCAGTTATGTCTGTTGTTTTCACTTAAGTTTTTTTAAAAAATAAATTAAACTCTTGTTTGCATCAAGGGACACCTTAAGAATGGTCTTAATTTATAGAGAAGCAAATATTGCTTGATGTGCACGATTTCAGACATAAGAAACAGTGATAGTCACTGAATGGCAGTCCACAGCACTAAACTACACCCCTCTGTGAGTGGCATGTCTTTTCAGGATTAACAATTCATGAAGTTAATGCACGTCTAAGTATGCAGCTGTCCTTTTCTATTTTTAATAACCAAAAAGAAAATGTCACCAAGTAAAGGGGAAAAAATCTGCTTCTCAGTTGGGACTGTATACAAAACAGTGGCAGCATTATTCTCTGTGCTGTAACATGGTACTAACCAGTTTTGTCACGAAGCTTAAAAATAAAAGATAGATCTAAAAATTTAAACTCTCTTTATCTTCCCATTGTGTTATTATTAAAGTGTTCTTGGAATGAACTTATTTTAACTGTGTTGTAAACTGAATATGACCTCATGTGTGTGGCTTGTTATAAACAAGCATTAAACAAAGCTACTTGAAATATTCCAGGATATAACTGAAATTTCAGACTGTTTTACACAAATAACCCCTTACTTTCCTTGGGCATTTAGGTATGAACAATCCTTAAGCACTTTGTAAAATTATATATGTGAAGGAAAAACTTTCAGTGTTTAAATGCAGCAGTCCTCTGAGTGCGCTTTGTGTAAATAGGTATTTTTTTTCTCCTTGCCATGGGTTTCTTAGACTTTGGTGATGGACGTGCTAGGAATACAATAGAATAGAACAGAACAGAACAGAACAGAATAGAATAGAATAGAATAGAATAGAATAGAATAGAATAGAATAGAATCCACAGCTCCAAGAAAAGATTAATTCTGAGCAATAAATATTTTGCTAAGACATCAGTACAACTTCTCACTCATTTGAGGAATATTGCAAACCTTGTGCAGCAATGATCTGCAAAAAGCCAGAGAAGAAGAGGACTGATACAGGAATACAAAGGGTGCTACAGACTTGAGTAAAAGAGAGGTGAAGATGCCCTGAAAATTGAAGTGTTGAGGTAGAGAAAAGTGACAAGTGGGTTTTTTTAGGAATCATTCTTGAGATGAGTCTCATTTAATATTTGTAGTAATAACCTCTGCAAAGAACTATGCTGCTAAAATGTCGTGTTGACCCAAAGCTGTAAGATATTATTGTTAAGAGGAAAGATCAGGATATCATACCGAAGAAATGCAGTGATGCTGAAGACCTAAATAAAGCATGAAATATAATGATACAAAATGCATCTTGGACTTCATTAAAAATAATTTCTTCTTTAAGCATCTGAATGGAAACAAAAGGAGAGGAAAGAATTGGTTGAGCTTGATCACAGTTCCTCTGAACAAAGCAATACAGTCATTAAAGAAAAAGTTGTATGTGATTCCAGAACATGACACGTGAGGCATACCTAGAAGGAAATACTGTACTGCTCTACAAGGTAGAGGTAAGACCTGACCCAGAATACTGTGTTTAATTATGGCTTTCCACGCTTCTGAAAGACAATTTCAAACAAAAGAAAGTGCTTCTAGTCCTCCTTTAGAAATTATTTTTAATTTGAATGCCCAAAAGAAGAGAAAACAATGCAAACAGAAATGACAGTGTTGGTACCAATTATGAATTAATAAGCTTTTTAACAAGGTTTTGCAGTTCGACAAGTTTATAAACAGGATTATGTGTGGTTGCTTGTGATAGCATAAATATAGGAAACTGGGAATTGTCTTCCAGCCATATCTATGATTAGACCCCCAAATCACCTAGAGCTTTGGGGTAGATCTGCCTAGACAATTTCCTTATAGGTACTTCTCAAAGGCTTTTGATAAATGAGAGGAGAAAAAAAAAAAACAACAAAACCAAACACAGGTTTTCCTTGAATTGCTTGTGCTGTGGGCTACCAATTTTTTTTTTTCTGGGAACTGCACATCTAACTGCTCTGCAGACATTTTCTGCCCTCAGTATACCCATTGAGGGCACCACACAGAAGCAATATTTCCTCCCTTCACCCAGGCTACATAAAAGAGTGCAGTGTACCATCCTAAGGACAAATAAATGCAACATGCATTATGTCACAACGAAGCTGGTCAGTTATACATAAAATAATTTCTACAAATCCTGCAATCTGCTTATAAAAACAAACAAAAATCTCTTACCCAATTCTCTTCCTGAGAATTTGCTCTGCAGTTGGTAGTAGTACATGTATTACACGCTTGGTGCTACAAACCCAGTGATATCAGCCAAGCTCTCAGCCCAGCATGTGGGACCAAGACAGTGTGCCCTCCCTGACAAGAAGGGGCTACAAAATATTTTTAAGCCAGAAGAGAATAGTAATCCAAACCCAGAATGGAAAAAATATTTCACAATTTCATACTGGTAGGAGACAGGATGAGACTGTTAGAAGAGCTGCTGGCTTCAACCAACTTTTATTATCTAGTTAAAACTATATATGCTGCTCTTGATCTTTTGGAAAGTGTCTTAACAGCTCTTTTTGGGTGTAATGATAGCAAGTCCAACTTATAGTGAAACCCTGTCATCGTAATTGGTGAGTATGTATCCTACATGCTGTTGATTTCATAAGACTTCATCACTTCCATGGCTGTCAGTCTCAGCACTCACAATGTGATGCTTCTTCCTCCCACACTCTTAACTTCTTTAGCACAGGGCAGGCAGTGGACCATGATGTTTATGCTGCTATCTCTGCTGCTCTTGCTACTTCATCTAATGCATCTGTAATACAAGTTGTTAAATCATCAGGAGAATAATAATACATTATGAAGCAGGCTACTTCATTATATAAGAACTATCCAGTAACGGTATTTTTAATGTACAGTTAGTTTCCCATCATCTCTCCAATCTGCATATAGCCACCTATAAGTCTAGAACAAAACAAAACAGTTGTATCCCAGTGTCATTAGTGCTACAGGTTATGACGTATATTCATAAACAGACATTAAAAACTGTCTTATAATTTAGTAGTGTAACTTTGGGGGGGGAGGGGAGGTGTTAATAACTTGTACGTTTCACTAGTTTATCTGCATTAAGTACCAGTTACTCTATTTAGACAAAATAGTATACTACTTTTTACTAATAGCATTCATTCTGGGGCAAAATGTAACATACTTCACTTTTTTGAAGGTCTCAGCAGCAACTGAGTAGAACACAATATTCACTGCCAGCGGACCCTAAATACCTGTTCATGGGAGTGGAACCTTAAAGGTTTCTTCCATATTCATCCAGATAATCCTAAATTTGTCTACCACTGCTATGATTCCAGGGGTGGAACTTAAGACTTGCCAATCTCTCTGGAAGCCAAAGCAATTTATCTCTTCCTTGTAGTATATTTATAGGGTAGATACCAGCACACATCACAAATGGTCATCAACAGGGGCAGAATTCAAGGGGCATATAGAAGTATCAAGGACAAACATCCTCTGGTAGATCTTGCTAAAGGGGGACACAAGGTCAAAAGCTTAAACACTCCCTTGTTCTTGGTGTACCTCAGGAAGAGGTTATTGCCCCCTGAAACAGTAAAGAAAATAATATGCTAGCACCTCAGCTGCCTCAAATCACAGCCCTATAATAAAATCTATTAATAAAAACTGATAACAGTGTTGGTTTAAAGTAACAACAGCTAATAAATGACATTCTTGTTTGGTTCCATCATCGTATGTCAATGATGTTCCTTGTATCACTGAGATACCATGTATTTCTAACATAAACAACAGTGCAGCCTGTTGATTTATAGCCTATAGATAATAGTCTTGGTGAGCAAATCTCCGGGTATGTAGCAAATACTTTGCACATAACAGAATATGTTTAATATAATGGCTTCATATTCTCTGTAAGAAAAAATGTAGATAGGTATAGAGCTTCATATCACAATGTGTGCAAAAAAACTCCACAAAAATGAAAGATATTGTATATTGTGGAAAGATATTGTGAAGATTATCTATTATGGCCTATATCGGGACACTAAATATTGTACAGTGCCTATGTAAAGTAGTTCAATTTTACTGCTGTTAGTGCTATTATAACTGTTTGTTGCACAAATCCATTTGGCTTTATTTTTCTTTTTCCAATTTTTATGTAGTGCAGTCCCACTTTACTACTCTGCACAGACATTTCAGTGTTGATTTTCTTCACCCTATAACCTAAATCAATGGAATGCAATGAAAGCTTTGGATTGTATCATAAGGCTGAATTGTGCAAAGAAAACCTCCACAGATAAATAACATACTAGTAAATATAAGAAAACTCATCTACTGATCAAGGATTGGCCAGAGTGTATAGCTGCTAGCAGTTGTCTTTGAACAGTTATACCCAATGCCAACAAGTTCCTTTCCAGATAATGTTTGGACACAGCTTTGGAAAGAGCATGGGTCAGGGTCTGTGACCACTAGGTCAGTTGCCTATGTTTTGGGTGAAGAGACTTTTGGTGTATAAATGGGGGCTTTTGGTCTCAGGCACAGTTCTTATTTATTTTAGTTGGTATGATGAACACAATACAGATGTCCAAAACTGATTTAGCACTCACTTTTGATTAGCTTTCTTCCATTCCTTTGCTGAGGAGCCTAAGAAATACTTCCTGAGGGATCAAAAACATATAATCTAAATCGTGTTGTACAAGCATGTGAGCCTCTATCTGCTTTGTTGCTGTTTTTTCTCTAATGACAGGTTGCAGAGACAGTTAACAGGCATTAAGTAACCTTACAGCAGCTCTGACACTTACAACCATTGCTTTGGGTTAAACTTCTCACAACAGCCCACCATGCCTTTAATGCTGCAGCATGCCATGCTTTAGACTTGTGAAGTCTAAAGATACCTACTGGCACAAGACACTCAGGCTGAGAAGTGAGGGGACAGTCTTTTCTGCAGCGCTATCTCCAGATGAAACAAGTGTGCATTACAACTTAGCAAGATACCACAGCTGAAATTATTAGAAGTTTCTTGTTCCAAAATGGTTTGGAAAAAAGAAAGCAATTCTAGCTTGAAAGCAGATTTGCATACAGGAGCTTAATTTATCAGACTGGGGGATGTATTTTGGAACCAGAGAGAATACAGGTGGAAGAAAAGAGAAGGATATTTAAGATGATTATGTTTTCCAGTTATGTACATCTTATGCCCTGTATACTTATCTTCTGATATGTAAAGCTTCTATTTTCCAAACAAAAAACCTCTATGTCTTAATTGTAAACAAGTATGTTGAAAAACAGAGGAAGAAATACTTCTCAATCCTATGAGGTAAAGTGATACAAATCCAGCTAACAGCATAATAAGATAAGGAATACAGTCTAATTGGTGATAAAATGTCAATATTCCAATAGATGTATACCAGCAGTCCATTAGATTTAATTAGGCTCTCTCAGCAAGCAATACATCATGTAAAAGATGAATTGAAAAGGAAATCAGCTGACTGCTGTGAAACACTCATGGGCTGGTTTACCAAAGCTAATCTTTGGGTAAATTAAGAACTAGCACAGACATGTTAAACAGAGGGTTTGAAAAAAAGACCAATGTCTAATATTAGTACAGGATTAACAGATTACACATGAAAATCTAAAGGCACTGCTGATCTGCTTGGGTTTTAATTATGATCTCATTTATTGATATAATAAAAAAAGTATTAAGAAAGATTCAAATGAAGGGAAGCACTAGACTGGAAAACTGGGCTGCTTATCCACATCTCCACTCTAGAAACTGATAATAATTAGTGTGCAGCAAGTAGATGCTGAAGTTTCACCCTGTGCTCAGCAGGGCTCCATGTAGCTGCCTCTGTACACACTATCTACTGGATTAAAACCTATAGCTTGCAGGGCATGAATGGAAAATGAAATGCAAACGAATCAGCAGCCCCATTTGCAAAATCAGGGCAGAACAGTAGCAAGTACAACACACATTGGGTGAACACACAAACCCAAGCAGACAGAAGGGATGACTATGAGAAAATAAAAGCAATATTTATTGGATTACTGCAACACCGAAGAGTGAAAAGCCAATAGAATTTAATAAATCCGTCTGAATTAAAATTATGCTTTCAGGCTGAGATCACTGATGGGCTTTTATATTTCCATGGCTCTTCTCAGCTCTTCATTAAAATGGTGTCTGTAAAGGAGCATGTGACATTTTAAAAACCTTTAAAAGCCAATGCTTTTAAATGTTGGTTTGTTGTTGTTTTTTTTTTAAACATAGAGCACATGGAAGCAAAAGAAGATGAGGTCTTGTGTAACTGATGGAGGTCAAGGCATGACAGGAAAAAGAGGATACAAGAAAATACACTTTCTGATCAAATCTGAAAATAACAACTGTTGGGTTTTTTTCCAAACTAATCACAATAGTTGCCATTTCTACTCTATTTAAAATGGATCTGATGAAACTGGGATAGGAGAGAACTGACACAGAGTGCCATTTCCCACAAACTAGACCTGATCTAGTCATGTGTCAAGTGCAATAAATGATCTTCATTTATTCAAAAGTGATGCTATGACAGTTTGCATTAAGCACTGAGACAAGCATTTAGTTTGTATGTTACAAATAGAATGGGACTGGTGAGAGGGGGATCTTGAATAGAAGTGTCTGGGGTTTTTGGCTTTCAGGAAAAATTCTGTATTCTTTTAAACCTCTAGTCTTAATTTTCCCTTTGTGAAATTACAGGGAGGAGAGGAAGTGAGAGGCAAAGTTCTACAGGTGTTTGTGGATTTAACTATTGCATTGTGTTTACCTTTTTTTACAATGTATATTAATATTCTACAAAATTAGCTCAGTCGTAAAAACACTAACTGGTACAGTGATTGGCAGTGAATAATGGAGAACAGCTGCAGCAAATAAACTTTTAATTTGCAATCTAGCAAACTCCTAATTTCTGTCTTTATGTGTGAGATTGCCTTAATGTCATCTCGAAAATATTTAAAGCTGAAGGTTAATAACCCATTTCTATTAACTTTCTTTAGCTGCTGTAAAAATAAATTGAGTATTTGCCTTTTTAATAGTTGTGCTTGAGGTCTGCATAAAATTGATTAAGGAAGAGAAATTTTGTACTTTGTTTTTAAAATAATTAACTGATCTTCATCTGTTTCCTGCAAACACTCTCTCTTTTGGACACCAGGGTGATTTCCTCTGTGAAACTGACTTCTCAAGTGAAGCCACATGAAGAGAGGAAAAAGTGGTCCTGGAAAGTTCAGTATAGATGTGTATTATGCATTGAGCAGACATCTGGACTGTTCATTCCATGTTTTACAAAGTCTGTGCTCTGTCCACTTAGATGAACAGGTTCCTGTGGATGCTGGTTTTCCAGATGTGCTTCATTCCTTCACATAGTGAGGGCCATAACTCAAATCCAAAAGCCAAAACGACATCGATCGCTAAGCCTACCACACTAGTTTAAGAACCAAAGTAGTACTTAATGTAATGTACTCCAGCCAGGAGCAGGGATTTATTCTCTTAGCTTATGTACAAAACTCTTTCACCACTGTAACAAACACTAGCTCTGTGCTACGCTTCAGTTTAAGACTATTCAAGTTACTGACAGCTAACCTATTACACTGAGAATTATCTATGGCATATTTTCAGTGCTACACCTGAGCACCAGGGCAGTGCTTACATGCATCAAGTATATAGCTTCTGGCATCGGACAAGCTTCATCAGCAGTTGCCTGGAGATGTGCTCCACTGCACTGTGTAGACCTGTCCTAGGGGAGCGAAAGAGTGTCCAAGCTCCACTATGCCTTAAGCAGCTCATTCTTCTTCATTTTGTCTTTATTAATTTGGAGATGTCCTTTATATTTTCAATTTATAGAAATGGAAGTGTGTCCATGTAACCTCTGCATCATTACTCTGATTTATATGCATTACTATTATGTCAGCAACCAGAGAATCCACACAAAGGGGGAAAATTTGCTCAATGATTACTTTGCTATTGTGCAGTTTTGGAAGACTGGAGCTTGTCACCTGGCACTTTCTGATAAATAAGCTCTGCTAAACTTCTATTTTTCAATAAGTTTCCTAGTAAAGATGGTGGGTTTTCCTAATGGATAAATATATGGGAAAGGTTTAAATATCCACATAAGTTTATTTGTTGGATTCTTTTATTATTATCTTTAAGAATGTAATTTAGATGATAGAGTATATCTTTCTGGCACTATTACAGCACTTATTTATTCAAATTATTCAGTAAACAGTTCTTGGAAAATACATTGTTAGGATCTGCAACCCGCAAATGCAGCCACTTCCTTAGAATCACTTAGAATACACATGAAGATAGGATATTTCTGGTATTCACTTGAGGATTTAATTAGTTTGATTATCTAATTCCAGTTCAGTAGAGAATAATTTGGCGATTTGACCTTGCTGTGATAGAGTGCTTTAGATTTGTTCAGTTTAAAATAATGTACAGTAGTCTAGGTGTAGTGATGTGTTTTCAAAAGTGTTTTATTAAATTCCACTAATACTGTTACATTTGGTGACATAAATAATTTGGTTTATAACTTTTGATGGATAAAAGTACACTCAACTCTCACCTAAATCAGTCTTTGTTTCTCGCAAAAGTCTTGCAGTAAACCTCTCTTGATGAAGTTACAGAACTCAAATTAAGTATAATTTGATGCTTATAAACCATCCTGTACATTAATTAAATAAATTAATCATTACAAATTATTTGCCTAGTGGGAATTGACTACTTAAGGGAGAATATTCATTTAAATTCTGTTTCAAGGTGTTTATGTAGAATTAAAAAATGAAAACAAACAGCACCATAAAACTTGATCGATACATGACAGAGTAATTCAGCTAAGGAAGCACTTCAGTGATGGTTACTGAAAATTCCTCATATATTTCTGTTGATGCATATATCGGCTCTTCCAATAACCACAGAAACTATCCCAAAGCTTATTTGGTGTTTTCTGAAACCGAGTCTTTATTCAGACAAAGAACACCGTATACCACCCAAATCATCTCCGGTGGTACCTCTAAAGCATTTGCTGGTAATGGAAGAAAAGCAATTTAGGCTACAAAAACCATAGACTGAATGTAATGTGTGCCTTGTATGATCCAGAGGTGTTTAGCTCTAAGGGTAACCCATAGAGGTTACCCTCATAATCCTCAGCAAGACTGAAATAAATTTCCAAGACTGCTGAGGTTAGAAGGAACCTTGGTGGATCTTTGTCGCGGTCGGGCGCGCAGAGGTCCGACCACCTCCCAAAGGGAGAAGGGTTGAGGGTAAATTGGGACATCTCTCCACCAAGCTCGCAAGCAGACACGGAGACCGAAAGAGTATCTAACAAGTTTATTACTAAATATATTCAAATAAAACCTTATTTACTCTATGGAAATATTACAATATTAAAGAACACCACGCCCACCCATTCACTCCCTCTCTCACCCACCGAGAGATAAGGGCAAATAAGGACTTAATTATGTCAAGATACGACCTGTATGTGTGGATGGTGCGTGTGTGTGCGTGCATGTGCCCTTTCGGCGTTTGGTGATGGTCTCCGTGGAACGGCGACGATGTCCGACCGGCAGACCTGGACTGTTTCCAGTGACGTCAGCAGCTTGTAGCTTTTCGGTACGATTGGAGTTTCTCTCTCTCTCTTTCTCTTGCAGCTTNGGGGGGGGGTGCACTCAGCAGGAGCGATGTGCTCCCTTTGTGCAGTGAGGCGGAAAAGAGAGAGTTTGTTTTCTTTTTCGATATTTATGGCCAGCGTTATCTCGGTTCCGGTTTCCTGGAGGATTTATGCCGAATAGATTTATGGGAAATCGAGTTCTTTTGCTCACTGTTTTAATAAGGCAGAAAAAAATCATGTGGTCGGTTCACCACAATCTTCTAGTCCAAAATCCCACTCAAAGCAAGGTCAGCTAGAGAGCATGTTGCCCGGGATGTGCCCATGTAGATTTTGATTATCTCCCAGGATGGAGACTCCACATCCTCTCTGGGCAACCAGTACCAGTGTTCAGCCATTCCCACAGTAAGAAAGGTATCTTTTGTAAGTTTAAACAGAATTGCCTGTATTCCCAATTGTGCTCATTGCTTTTATCCCATCACTGGCTATCACTTGGAAGGGTCTGACTCCATCTTCTTTACTCTTTCCCATCAGGTACTTACATACGTTGATAATATCACAGAATCACAGAATGGTAGGGATTGGAGGGGACTACTGGGGATCATCTAGTCCAAACCCCCTGACAAAGTAGGTTCACCTAGAGCAGGTTACCCAGGACTGCATCCAGGCAGGTTTGGAATATCTCGAGAGAAGTAGACTCCACAGCCTCACTGGGTAGCCTGCTTCAGTGCTCTGTCAGTGTAAAGACATTTTTTCCTCGTGTTCAGATGGAACCTTTAGGATTCCAGTTTGTGCCCATTGTCCCTTGTCCTATCACTGGGAACCACTGAAAAGAGAATGGCCCCACCCTCTTGACACCCACCCTTTAGATATCTATAAGCATAGATAAGATCCTCTCTCAGTCTTCTCTTCTCCAGGCTAAACAGATGCAGGTCCCTCAGCCTTTCCTCATAAGAGACATGCTCCAGTCCCTTAATCATCCTCAAAGCCCTCCATTGGACTCTTTCCAGCAGTTCCCTGTCGCTCCTGAACAGGGNCGCTCCTGAACAGGGGAGCCCAGAA
>VZZY01013888.1:0-57880 GCA_013400335.1 Eurystomus gularis
CTCCCCCTCTACTCTGCCCTGTTAAGACTGCGTCTGAAATATTGTGTCCAGTTCTGGGCCCCTCAGTTCAAGAAGGACACAGAACTGCTTGAGAGAGTCCAGCGCAGAGCCACCAAGATGATTAAGGGAGTGGAACATCTCCCTTATGAGGAAAGGCTGAGGGAGCTGGGTCTCTTTAGCTTGGAGAAGAGGAGACTGAGGGGTGATCTCATTAATGTTTATAAATATGAGGAAAAAATTCTTCATGGTGAGGATTACAGAGCACTGGAATAACCTGCCCAGAGAGGCTGTGGAGTCTCCTTCCCTGGAGACATTCAAAACCCGCCTGGATATGTTCCTGTGTGACCTGATCTAGGAGATCCTGCTCCGGCAGAGGGATTGGACTAGATGATCTTTAGAGGTCCCTTCCAATCCCTAGCATTCTGTGATTTTGTGATTCTGTGATTTAGTGGCACTACTGGCATTGTAAGATAGAATGACTGAATCTGCCAAAGATGTTTCTGGACCCAAGAAAAATGTACATCCTCTTCCTGCTTGACAGCATATTGTGCTGAAAGTTTTGGGACAGCAGTGGTTGTGACCAAAAGTGTCACAGAGTGAGGCCTTACAGAGATACTGAGCCAGGTACAGGGTTTGGTGCAGCTGGGAGCTAGCTAAGTGAGAGAGGCTCCCAAAGCTGTGGTAACATCTGACATCTTGGGTACAGGAATAGCTACTTTCAGATGACAAGAAAACTTGTTAAGGCAGCTTCATCAACAGACAATTTACAGGGTGGTAGAGGTCTCTGTGCTGCTGAAGACCAGGCTGTACCTGCACTGAGGGTAAGAGGAGGATGTGTTCAGCATGATGGATACAAAAAGGAACAGGCCATTGCTTAAATGTGCTGGTTTTGTCCTGGGCAGGCATGCCAACTAAGCAGCACCGGGTGCTGGCTCAGCTGGCAGCCTGCAGAGCAGGACAGAGCTTTGGGGGATGCACCTGAGGCCGGTGCCAGAGCCCCCCTGTGGGGTAGAGGATGTCTTCCTCTCCAGGTCTAAGCCGAGACAGCTGTCCAGCCCTGCCTAGGCACTATAAAGAAGGCACTGCAGCTTCTTTATTGTAGTAGGATTTTGGGTAAGAAGCAGAAAAAGCCTCACTTTTTCTTTGCCTCTGGAAAGCAGGCTGCCTGCATGGAAGAGTGGTGCTGGGGGTCTTGCTTAGGCTCTCTCCTGCAGGCACACAGCACTGCTAAGGAGCAGGTAGTCCCAAGAACATGAGCTTGGTGGCACTGGGGAAAGAAGCTCACAGCAAGAAGCACTAAAGTGATCATGAGGGCAAATAATTCTTGATTTTGTTACAAGAGAATGCCTCTTTTCAGCCAGCTTCCCGCCATTCAGCCCACATTACCCTACTGAGTAAAACAACACTGAGAACACAGTGGCTGCCTGCTTTTTGCCTTTAGAGCCATTGCACTGAACTTACTACCGTTTTGTAAAAAGTGCAAAAGAAAAATACTGCATAAAGCTGAAATCCATTCCTCTTAGCGCAGCAGATGCAAAAAGGTCTGTACTGGCAAGCCATGGCTTCATTATTTCAATATGCCAAGTGAGAATAATTCCTATTGCTTTGTACAGGGCTGTGGGAAAATTAAGAAAAGGTAAAAATTAAATGCCTGGCTTTTGATCCTGCAACATGCCCTTTAAACATCCAGAAGCTTCATCCTTAGTGGCAAAACAAGTAGCCAAAGAGGCAGCAACCCAGGAACACAGCCCTGATCACCCTTACTGAACTGGGTGCTTTTGCCCAGGCAAATAAACATTACTGGGGTCAGCATGACATCTTGCAAGAATAAACTTTACCCTCACGCAGAAAAAGACTGGTAGGTAAAGTTAAATTTTAGATAAACTTTTGCTACCTCTTATTCAATAGAACAATTTTGGTACACTAAAAGGAGAGGAGAGAGACATGGTATTGTGTGCTCATGAAACATACAAAACAGGCTCCTATGTATTATACCAAATTGCAGTAACATTACACTGAATGCCTTTGTCAAAACTTTAAAATCTAAAGGATTAAAACACTTTCTGACAGCTGCTGCTATCACTAATGGCTGAGTCAGCCAATAAGCAGTGTGTGGTGCTTTTGGGGGAACATTAACCTGCACTGAAAAACAAATCTCCAGAAGGGAGGGAAAAAACCCTCCCTGTTGATTTTTCACTCTGCCACAGCATGTGAATAACTCTCCTGAATAAAACTAATCGATGCAGCAGGAAAGAGTTCACACATACTGCAGAAGGGAACAGAAATTGATACCCAGTGCTCAGCTTACCCAAAGTGCTGAGTGAGTTTAAGTTATTAATAATTACCACTGCACGCGAACAAAATAATTTTCCCTGTGAGCATATGGTTTGGGAAGCTTTTCATTTTTATACTGAGAAGGATATGATATGAAAGTTACTTTTAAGGCAGAGCTTTGCTGAGGGATTGGGAGAATCCTGAAGCACCCCCAAAGGAACAAGAGGACTAGAAGGCGTCTGGAGAAGAGGGGAGGAGCAGGGCAATGTGCTCTGCTCCAGTCCATGATTATGCACAGCAATGCAGTTTTGCCACCCGCCACTTTCCCATTCTGCAGTGCATACAGCATACCAATTACCTGTTGTGGTGACAGCCATAATAAATTTACTGTCAGTTTAAAAAAAAAGGAGTCAGGAAAAGGTTGTCAGGAAAAGGTTGTCAGTAAAAGTTGGTGAAAAAGGAAGGGGAATTTGAAGCCTGGGAGATTTGTTAGGTCTTGCACACACACACACACCCCCCGAACATCACTTTCTAGAAATATATACACATATTTTAAAATACACACACGTTCTTCTGTGCATTATCAGACATTTCAGCAACACTGCTAACAATGTCAGCCCTGCAAGGCTAAATTTGATGAGGTAATGATAGAATTGGTGTACTGGTACAAACTGGCACAGATCTGTTGAAATCAATGGACCCATTTCAATTCCCACCTGCTGAGCCTTTCTTTCTTCTAGAATTGACCCTCTCATTTCATACCTCCCAAAGCAAGCGAAAGCAAGCAGGGGTTTTTTGGCCTGCCCTGGGAGACCCTGCAAGCAGAGGCACAAAAAAAGAGATGGCTCCCACTGTTAACGATTAACCAAGAGCTCATCACTTTTGGAGTGGGTGTCGCTGCCTGCTTGTACAGTGGCCTTGTGCAGTGCAGCCCCTGAGGCTGTTGCTCCTGAGGGGCTCATGGAACTTAGTGACCATATTTGCATTTTGGCAGCAGTGATAAACCTTAAGCCAGGAGGACTCAGGTCCCTCGGCACTGCACAAACATGGTCTGGGGACTCATGTTGCAAAATACCTCCTCTGTCATACCCACAGCTCTGCAAAAATTACCCAGTCTTTGCTGTCATGCAATCCTCTTAACTGTCAAACTCTACCTCACAAGTTCAGCGCTCTAAACTAAAAATCTTAAATAAGAGGGATATTTTAGGAAGCTAAATGTAGTCCAGAGATGAGAAAAGCTATTTTGATGTATTTAATTAGTCACACTTTATTGTAATAATAGCATTACTTGTATTATGCTATGTTATTAATATTGTGCAAAATACTAGACATCAGTTGTGACATTATCTTTTCTTTTTTTATCACTAGACCAGAATTTCACCAAACAATAATTTGTCATGTAAACTCTTTTTTTTTTTTTCTTTTTTATATTTTACATCTCTTATGTAAAAGGCTTAAGTGTACCCATGTTAGAGGAGCAGAAATCCTAGCAGGAATCAAGATGCCAGGTGAGGACCTCACACTACCTGCAGAACGCTGAACATAGCAGCTGGTGTTCTCTCAAAGATGTTAATTTGCAAGTACCATTGCTCCGTTCTGACCCTCTTCCCCCCCCCAACCCCCCGCACCCCCAAAGGGCTGTGCATGCACTAGCCATTGCCTTCATTAATAAGGATTCAACTAGTTTAAGCTGCAGAGAGGGTAGTGGTGGTGTGCTGGAAACATGCTGTGCCAGGAGGAGGGTGCCAGCCGACATAGCAGGCTGCTCCCAGGGTACACTGGCTTGCTCACTGGGCATGACGGAGATGCCAGGGTGTCCTTGGGCAGGCTGGGTGCCAACACCCTTCATCGAAAGGCAGAGCGGCTGTTTGGAGCTGTCACACAAGCAGAGGTTTTATTCCTTGCCTGTCAAGATGCCTTAGGCTAGGGGCTGAGGCTTTCCAATGCAGGGCTGCCCTCCAAACATACACCATGGAGGGTACATTCATCTGTTTGGTCCCATACTTTTGGGCAAGTTGGAAGCCCTCAGTGCAGGACCCACAGAATGGAGGAGAAGGGCTCAGAGGCAAACTCTGGTTTGACACCTGTTGCTCAGGCAGTGAGATGTTCTACGCCTGGGGAGAAAGTGTCTGCTCCAGGCAGGGGGCCCCCCCGATCCTGTGGGCACCCACCATAGGTGGTACCAGGGGCTGCATGTACAAGCATTTGAATGGGGCCCAGGGGCATTTCCTCTGGTCATCAGACTCTAGCATTTGAGACACTAGATCACATGGGTCCTCCATGCCACACCACAGCATCTATGTACCAGTGCTGTCTGGGGAGCTTCCACCAGATTTACTAACAGTGGACTTTGTTTTTCATGGTGTTTAGTTTAGCATTCAGCCCTCTGTTCTCCAAAAAATCTCCCTTTTCTTTCTCAAAAATAATATATTTTAGTTTAAATAGGTGTTTACAACTTTGACCAAAAATTTTTGTTGTATTTTTCACTCTTTACTAAGGAAGCCATCTTCCTGGCAAAAATACATTTGCCCCACATCACAGGGTGGATCCCCTCTCTCCCAGACAGATGCAGATCTCCAAACACGGTCCCACAGTCTAAAACCAAACCCTGTAACTGACACCAACACTGCAACCAGTTGTTGACAGGCAGCACCAGTGCCCTTCTTCTCCTTACACCCTCTACCCTCTCTGACAGGACTGAGAACACCATCTGGTCCTCCATGCCCCTGACTGCCACCCCCAGAGCTCTGTAGTCACCATTGATACTTTCCAGGTTGCCCTAATATCATTGGTGCCCACATGTAAGTATATCGGGGGGGGTCAGAGGGTCAGGCAAGTCTCGGTGGTCTTCCCACAACATCCCGGATCTAGGCCCCCAGCAAGCAGCAAAACTTCTATAGAAGTCAGATTGGCAGGTGGATACCTCCATCCCCTGCAGCAGGGAGTCAGCCATTACGGTCACTCACTGCTTCCTCATGGTGGTCTTGCATGGTTCATGGTCAGCTCACCCAGGTGCTTCTCTTGAAGGCATACCCAGCTCCACTTCAGCCTTGAGTGCAGTGAACCTGTCATAGTTACAGGCCTTCACATAGAGCAGGAGCCTTCATCTTGATTTCAGAAGTCACCAGCTTCCATCCTTTGCTTTCCCCAGAGGTTGCACTTGCCTTTCTGCAGGGGACAGAGTCTGCCTGCATCTCCACTGCAGCTGCGGTCTGGGCTCCTGAAGCTGTTGCACGTTTGAGAAGATTCTGTCAACTCTCTCTCTCATCTACTACATATTCATATTCCTTTTCTTCTTTCTTTTTATTATTATGTGGGAGATGTTCTTGTCTTCTGCTGTGATTTCTTTATTACAAAGAGAGTGATGAGGCAATTACCTTGGGTTCCTGCATGGCAGGAGAGCTTGCATAAACAGAAATTCCTTATTCAGCATATTCTATCAAGCTGAGCAAAAAGCTTTGGAAGCATATTGGAATAACATTGGTTTTGCCTAGCTAGTTTGTGGGTTTCAGGGAATTTTTTTTTTTTTCTACAGGGCAAAAAAGGGTCACCATACTGTTTAAAGTTGATTGAAACCATGTTTAAGCTTCAGATAGGGCTGGTATCTTCAAGGGAAAAAACAGATCCGAAGAAAGCATCTTTGTCAGACAAACCAAATACTCCCATTTGGCCTCAGTGTCCTTTTGATGTTAAGCAGAGGAAAGGGAGGGGAGAGGTGGTACATGACAGAAGATACAATTTTACTAGGACCTTGTAAACTAAAGCAGAATGGGAGGATGGAGGACACAAAACACCTTTTCTGTGAGGTATTTGGAAATACTCCTAATGTGAAATGTTCAACTCTCTCCAAAAAAATTTACATGACTGTTGAAGCCAAATATTTTCTAACCAGCATTAATACCCAAACCCTCTGCAGAAAGTGTCCTCCAAACATGTGCAGGAAACTCTCCCTAGCTCTCTTACCATGGATGAAAGACTGATCTTGAAAATTGTGCCTCACCACGGCTAACAGAGAGCATGGAAGCAAAGCATGGTTGTATTTTTTTCATTACAGGACAGCACAGGAACTCCCAGATTTTTGGCTCTTTGAAAACAAAACATATTTGTGGACTGACTGAAATTATGCTTTGGGCAGGGCAAAGAAGACACAAGAACACAAGTCAGGAATAGGGTTGTTGTGTACTGTATCCATGTTGTTCTGCGTGGATGAAGTAAGTTGGGTGTATTTGTTAGTTGCGTGAGGTCATAGCTTTGCTCCTTTTCAAAAGATTACAAGAGCTGACTTACTTAACTCTGTGAGACTGATCTTGCTACCTGAAAAAATTCAACCAGTTGTGCCTAAGAATAAATTGAGCAAAATCAGATTAACTGGAAAGCATGCTAATGGTTTATAACAAAGAAAGAAATGTATCTGGATTCATTTGGGTATCATCTCAGGCACTGCCTATTCAGAAACACATTACAAGCTATCTTCTTTGCAAGCAAAGTAGCTGGGTGGCCTCAGATAACCCTGCAGGGCATACCAGCCCATGGTTGGAAAAGAGCTCAACCCTGCTTAAAGGTCTGTAGGGTCCTTGTTGTCTCAGGTTTTGCCCAGGCAGCTAATAAAGTCTTTCTGCACATCACATGGCTGAAAACGTGCAGAGCTCCAGCATGGCCTCACCCCCAGTGCCCTGCAACCAGGGAACAGGGACATCCGTGCCTATGCTGCCTTGCCAGCAGTATGACACCAGCTTTAGTCAGTATGTGCCATTTGACATCTGTGTGACCGGCCAAATTATCTGCAATACGACTGGGCTATGAGGAGTGAAGCTGGCAGATCTGCATGGCTCTGATCCACCAGGTGAGAAAAGAGACCTTGTGTTATGCCTGCAATATGTGTGGTTTTCCTGTGTTTCTGCTGGATGCTGTGACTGGACCATTGTCTCTGAACATTGGTGCAAAACTTTCAACGTCTAAATGTTTCCTTTCATTATGCCCAGACTTACTCTGACAGCAAGCCTCTCCGTGTCTCAGTCCCAGCCAGCAGTATGCATGTAAAGATTTGCCACCTGTGATAGATACACTTGGCCCCTAGCTGTACTTTGGTTCAGGCTAACTGAGGAGCAGCAGGCTTCATAGCCTGAGGTGAACCTGTGAGCTGGAAAGCTCCTGGCTCACGTACAAGGAAGTGAAGGTATCCTGGAAAAATATTTCAGAAGGTGGCTTTGAAGCCCAACAAAGCAAGATAACCAAAGTAGAGAACAAGATACCAGAGCTAAAATGAAGACATCTGACATATCTATACTATTGTCTAGTGGCCAACTACTTTGCTTTATAAATACTACCTTCAGGATAGGCCCAATTTGAGCTTTTCCTGAGTTGCAGCTGGACTGCATGCCAAGTGACTCTCCACTTGAGCAGGGACAT
Source organism: Eurystomus gularis (assembly GCA_013400335.1). Classification (NCBI taxonomy): domain Eukaryota; kingdom Metazoa; phylum Chordata; class Aves; order Coraciiformes; family Coraciidae; genus Eurystomus; species Eurystomus gularis. The sequence goes on from VZZY01013888.1 coordinate 7,684, forward strand.
GTCTCAGTATTTGAAATTCCTTACCTGAGACTAAGAGATCCTTCCTTGCCCAAGATGGAGAGATCCCTTACTTGTGACAGATCCTTGGTAAGGGACAGCATGCTGAATTCATACTAATGAAACATTACTAATCCATGTACTAATCCAGCTACACAATATTAATTATTATAAACATTGCATAGATAATTCCATTAGGCATAAACCATTGTCCAGGTCTGAGACTAAGACTGGACCTAGCCACACCTAGGCTCCATAAGTAGTTTAGAGAGCAAAGAGGTCCACTCTGAATCTTGTGTCTCAACAAGAGGATCTTCCTTACTCTATGTGTTTCTTCTGTTAGACAGAAATTGTTGTCTAAGTCTGAAACTAAGATTGGATCTGTCTGCACATAAGCTTCATCAGGAGTTTAGAAGGCAAAGCGATTCACTCTAAACCTCATGACTCAACAGGAGGATCTTCCTTACCCTTTGCATCTCTGTGTGAGTCATCCTAATCTGATCCTAACTCAATTTTCCTTTGTATGTTTCTTCCATGCAGTAATTAATAAGGTGAACCTTGTCATCAAACTTATTGAATCTTGGCAAGCCAGTGTTAAACTTTGTTAAATTCCATCAGATTTATTGAACTCTGCTAAATTATTATTTTACCTCAATAAAACATATTGCTGCTTCTCTCTTTTGAGTGAGGTGCATTCCACTCCTTTGCAATGTTCTTACTAGTCTTGCACAGCAACAGTCCTGAGTCCTGCCAGTGTGAGGGAGTAATCTGGAGCAGCAAGGGATGAAACCATAACAGGCATTACCTCACAGCCCTGATGGTTTCTCACTACAGACCCCACAACTCTCTGCGTTGGGATGCCTTGTTTATAGAAGAGCAGCTTTGGGCAGTGGTTTGAGTTGAAGCTTCCTTGTTTTGGGGACAGAACTGGAGAGCTACATGGTTAAAGGAATATTTGTTAAGAGTCTGTAACCCCTAACTGATCACAAAGGACTATCAACAGAAAGACATTGTCTATGTCCTCCACAGCTGAAGCCCAAGGCTCCACCACAGACTACACAGGCTCTTTCCTTTTCCTCTTGGTTCTAGGCAGAGAGCTCACAGAAATATAAAATGCCTCAGAGTCATGATCCTTCAGTAACAACTTTACCTGAAATTCACACGAGGATAGATTATAAAAGAAGTATTTCAAAGACTTTACCTGCATAAGGTGCCAAGGGAGCCTGACAGAATTAGTGAGGCCAACACAACTTCTCTCTCTATTTTGGCAAGGATTTTAGAAGATACTTAGCACCAACTTTGTCCATCCAAAGTTAGGATACCATCCAAAAATCACACATAGTTGTAAAGACTCAATGCTGTCCACAAGGAGAAGGTCTATTCAAAGAAGAAACTTTGCTGAGCTGTGTTCTGCAGCCTCCCAGGACTCAGTCACAACTGAGAAGAAAAAATAACCAATTACAAAAAGTAATCTCATAATCCTATCATGGAGTCATAGAATGTTAGGGGTTGGAAGGGACCTCAGGAGATCATCAAGTCCAACCGCCCTGCCAGAGCAAGACCATAGAATCTAGGGCAGGTTACACAGGAAGGCATCCAGACGGGTCTTGAAAGTCTCCAGAGAAGGAGACTCTGCAACCTCTCTGGGGAGCCCGTTCCAGTGCTCTGTAACCCTCACCCCTGAGGATGCTATTACTTTATGTTTCCTTGTTTTGATCTTCCATTGCCCACTTTCAAACTTGTTGCCACCTATCATCTTGTTACTATATCAGTACAGGCAGTGCCTGCTTTGCAAAGCTGGCTCAAATGGTTCAAGTCAGCCACCCTGACTTCTAAGTTTACCATTTTGCCTGACTGGCACAGCAAGCACCTGCTGCTATCCCACTGATAGGTACAATGACCTGAACTCACTCTAGGAACTGCTCATCTTAAAATAACTAAATTGCAGAAAGCTGCTCTGACTGCCACTGCGAGGAGGGATGTGCCTTGGAGGGCAGGAATGTGTCAGGCTAGTCCTGACGCACACCTGTCATGGCGTTATCTCTGTTCCTCTTCATCGATCCCCTACTGTTGCTTCTGGCTTGCCATAGCTGGAAATTTGATCTCCTGTTATTTTTAATACAAGTTCTCTTACACTTTTACTAGAGGATCAAAGAGAGGACATCTCAAATAAAGGGCATGGGATCAACCTGTCTCCTAATAAACTGGTGCCAGCATTGAATAATGACTTGGAAATGAAACATTTCCTTTCAGCTGCAATAATGTGTGCAGGTATGTTTTTGTCCACAACTATTACTTTACAGAAGACATCACATGAAGCAGTTCATTGAGTGGGTTCATTTAGTTTTGCTTGACAGTATCTCTCTTCTTTTATTAAAACTACAGGGTACATGCTCTGTTCCTCCTCCACTTGAAGTGCCATGATGTAAGGTTTTCTGTTGTTGTCCTAACGACTGAAATAATTAGTAATCCCTCACCACTGCTCAAGAGTCTGCTGGGAGTAGAGGAGAAAGGCAGGTGACATTGGCTGGTGCTTTTGCAGCACATGCTTCTGTTTTCAAAGCACAGGAATACAGCAATGTCCAGTATGAAAAAGCTGGTAAGATTAACATTTTTTTGCCTGACTGCTGAAGGTTTTGAGTCCCTACAGCATCAGTAGGATATGGAGGTTCTTTGAAACTGGTTCACAGGTTATGTTTTTAAATTTCATTGAAAAAGCAACACTCCTCTAACACTGGCTGGAATCACTGTGGCAGTACTTTGTGTAGGCCTTCAGATTTGTTAAACATGACTTTTAAATAGATTTGTGGAAAACTCTAAGCAAGACCTGACTTAATAGCTATCTGGATTGTTTAGTCTCACTTGGCATATGCCATCCAATGCCAGGTCCATTTTTGCATTGTGAAGCATGTGTGCTTTAGAAAAAGTTCTGGAGGTGTGGCCATTTTCCCTCCCATTCAGTCCCAGCTCTGCACTCACTACATAAGTCTGCAGCATGGTCTTTTCATCTGAGAGGTGGTATGGGAGATGCTGGCCACATCACTATCCCTTGAAACTTTACATGAAGACAGAGAATGAACCATCCCTGTTATCTGTTATCCTGGACTGAAGGACTACATTCTGTCTGCTTAAATCCTGTCCTCTACAGTTTTCGTTAGATATGACATTCCTCCTCCTGTCCCAGTAGCTGAGCTAGGTTTACTGCCCACAGCAGCACAGTTGCAGCATTTCACACGAGAGGCGATCACAGATACTGTGGTACCCACAGCAGCAACTCTGAGGTACTCACTTGCACATGTGTGTATGATTGCTGCCCACTTTCCTGCACAGCATCATGGTACGCTCATATGCTTATAGAGCCAGAGCTTCACCTCCATTCTGGTGGTGACCTTCTGATGCAGATGAGTAATATATATGCCTAGCTGAATTCTGGAGGCCATCTTTTATCCTAGCTAGATCTCATAAATCTAACATAATTTCAGCTCTAGCATCACAACAGCAACTGTTTTCTATGGTCTTCAACATGATGGCTTTTGTATTTGCATACCCAATATTATAATTAACACACCTATAGTCACACACAGGCTGCACTTGACATCTTGCACCTCACAGCTGCTAAAAGCTATATCCTTTGTGGTAGCATGATTTTTTATGAGGTTATGTAGGTTCTTAGCTAGGGAATTAACTTGGGGCTGTCTGAAATAGTACTGATATCGAGACAGTCTGTTCCTGACTTTGAACACCTTCAGACACAATTTTTAACTTACTCACAATCACAGTGGTTGCTTTCCTCATTATGCCATGAAGAACACGGTGTTTTGGGAGCTGGACAACAGCAAAGACTGCTAGGAGGAGGCTCCAAGGGTGTTGATGTTTTTGTTAAATGCAGCTTGCTGTTGAAATAATACAGGTGGGGAGTTACTGATAGAGTAATTTTAGCATTTAGCATTTTAGCAACTATTTACTACACTAGTGAATCGAGTAGATTAAACCAACACCTTATATGAAAAAAGGACTAGCTTTCCTTACCCCGATATATGAATAATCATATTCTCACGCATTTCCTTTTCAGTACTGACCACTAGAAGAAAACAGAAGCTCTTTTCTGCCAAAGGAGGGAGGATAGTTCACTTCTATGAGGAGGCTGCAGTTCATTATTTCATTGAGGGTACAGAATCTCCTGTCATTCAAAGGAAAATTACTCATCAATAATCAGAGTTTATTTTTTCTGTGAGTATACTTACCGGTGCTGGCAGAAAGCCAGTCTCCTCCAAGACAACTTGAAGTCAGCTCCTTCACATGCAGAAGTGACACTTCACTGTGTGACTAATTAATTTCTTAATTAGCAGATGGCAATCTATTATTATTTTTAATTAACTGATCCACCTAGGCTCATTCTAAAACAAGCAACCCTTTATCATTAATATGAAAGTTACATCCTGATATTTACATGCTAAGCCCATCTGATATAAAAGATGAACCTTACAAGAGCTGTACAAAGCCCATGCACAACTGACTGTCTATGTTTGCATGCAAGCGTTTGTGCCTTCTTGCTATATAACCCCAACCTGCACACCCCACCAGTTCCTACGTGCTTTTGTCAGTATAGCTTTCAGATCATGTCTTTTCTGAATGTTTCTTGCAGGTGATTCAGTATCTACGCAGGTGTAAATCAAGCTATGGGTATAGTTTTGCCCAGGCACGTCTGTAAATTCTCCTTATCTGTTTATTAAATGTAAACCACTCTAAGTTTTTCTTTATGGCATGTGAAAAATAGTCTGTGTAAACAAGTACAGTCTAATCTGAAAGCAAACTGAGGAGCTTGGCTGCATTCAATAGTTGATCCCAGCAGACTCTGTTTATGCAGCTGTGGCTTTTTACAAACTTGCTGCATCATACAAGTACCATATATATATAACTTACTGAGAAGTATGAGGGGCTAAATCCTGGAGCAACTGAAGAGATATTAATAGAAAAGTGGTCTACAGCAGCCCAAGCTATAGTAAACCAGGTCCATGTCTACCTGAAGCCTGGCCAATGGAAACTCTCTGGGAGATTTATTTCTATGGGGGAAAGGGCAGTGGGAGGAGGAGCAGAACTGAGTCCCTTATGAGAATGAAAATAAATTCTTGAGAAGCAGCCACAGGACATGGAAAACTAAACACCCACACCAGCCCTGTCCACTGTTTGTTTTTTTTTCCTCTGGCCTTTTGCAGTGAGATGCTTACTGAGGCTGGGGGACTCAGTCCATGCCACCATGGAGGGAATCACTTGTCACCTGCAGAGCACCCAGCAGGGCTGGGAGTCTGAGGGGTCTCCTCCAGAGCCCAGAGACTGGCTAGAGAACAAGGATGGTGTCGGGGTTGGAGCGCAGACATCCGAACCACCTCCTAAAGGGAGAGGGATTGAGGGCAAAGTGGAGTATGCCCCACCAGGCTTGTAGGCAATTACGGAGACCGAATGAGTATTCAACTCATTCGCGGGGGCGGGGGGGTGGCGCTTGCCAGGAGCGATGTGCTTCCTTTGTGCAGCGGGCCAGAAAGAAAAGAGAAAGTTTGTTTTCTTTTTCAATATTTATGTCCTGCATTATCACACTTCTGGCTTCTGGAAGACCTCACAATGATTTATGGGAGCTGTGGTTCTTTGCTCGCTGTTTTAATAAGGCAGAAATTCATAATATGTGGGTCGGTTCACCACAGAGGGCAAGTGACAAATGGAGACATCTCCTTTCCCACTAACCTCTGCCCGCCTGACCGCTATCATGCATCCCCCATCTGCTCTCCCCATCTGACACACAGACCCAAGTCTGCTGGCTGGGCAGTGTGTTACCATTTATTGGGTTGGTTACCAACTGGGTCCTGAAAAGGACCTGAAAAGACTGGGGCTTCCCAGTGCCACCAGGGTGTAAAGCAGCTTAAAAAACCTACAAAACCAGCTAGTTCTATGTTCAGGAGTGGGATACAGAGGTAATTAATTGTAGGCTAACATCTGTGGGGTTTACACAGTTCTTTATCCTGAGGAGTTGCAGCTGGAGGGCCAAGAGTCACTCTAAGCAAGACTTAGTTAGGAAGGTCACCATGGCAGTGGTTTGAGCCCACCATATATTGACCTAGCCCCAACTTGAGCCATATGGATTGTCTGTTCTATACTTCTGGATGCTTTCTGTCTGCATCGGACAGGCAATGTCCTCTACAATGCCAGGGCACAGAAAGGTCGGACTTTTGTAACACTAGGCTGAGCTTTCTGCAGGGATGGCTTCACAAGAGGAAGCCATTAGCTTTAGTGGTACTGGTAGTCTTCTTACTAGCTAACGGCTCATCTGTAAGGCCGTGCGTGAATAAGAGTTGCCAGGCAGGACCAAGTCCTGGTGCCAGCATGCTCACCATCTCTGCATGGGGAAAAAGCTCTTCTTGCCCCTCCCATCTACCCAGGAAATGCTGTAAAAGGGATTTTACATCTATCCAAAGTGCTTTGTGAGATATGAGTGGTTCATTATTCTACATGGTTCTGATATCATTATAAGGCAGGGATTTACCAACAGGATAATGGGCTGCTGTGTGCCACTTCCTTTAGCATGAACCCTGTGGTGTGTGCACACCCAGTCACATAAAGCAAGCGATTGCACAGCCTCCATCTTCACCTTAGGGCTACAGTCCCCATTTTTTAAACCACCCACTGCTTTCATGTCTGGAACTTGTACTGGAAACATCAGTTGCTCTCCAAGGATCTTCTTCTTAGTCTGTGTTATGGAAATACCACATTCTTTAGTGGCTGAGTAAAGAGGAGAATTTTCTTCTTTCTAATACCAGAAGACACTGAAAACTTCAGTGGATGCAATAATACTTTTTCTGGTTTTTTTGTTTATTTTTAAACTAGTGTCCATAATCTTCCAGCCCAAACCAATTCTCAACATTTTTTTTAATTAATAAAATATTCCCAAGTCTATTTACTGTAATCAAAATCAGAATACACGTTGGCATTTGGGTGGTGCTTTTAATCTGTTTTTCTGCTTATATAATGACACACATCCCTGTTCAATTAGGTGACTCATAATACACTTCATCAGCAGTGTGCTCTGAAAAACAGAGCAAAATGCATTCCTAACAATTAAATAGTTCTTTTAAAAGTTATAATCAATCAAGATTGATAGAAAGAAACAGGGTTAAGCTCCGTTTATGTAATTTAAAGTGATAGCATGGTCTATGTCAGCACAGCACTCATTTTTAAAATGGCAGCACGGTTTGTGATTCATACCCATACCCCCCGTCACATAACAACATATTTAATTCCATTTAGCCACCTACATACATTGGCTTGCTTTTTACCTTTATTGTTTGCTCTTGCATGCTTCACCCGGGCTAATTCACTCCTAGAGCTCTTCTAAAGTAGCAACAGTGACATGTTTGATTTATTTCTTTATTTATGTATAAACTGCTTTTACAGGCTCTCAGTTGTTTTTGGAGTTTAATGCACAGTTAACCTGCAACATGTAGCAAGACAAATCTAACTGTTAAAACCACAGCACACACATCTAAGAGGAGGGATATGTTTCACAGAAGTCACTTTTCAGTCTTCTCAGTGCAGAGGGACCTGCAGCCACAGCTATGACACACACATGGCAAAGCCCAAGATGGTAACTCCATCTCACAAACAGACAAGTTACCATCAGGCTGCTCACTTAGTTTTTCTCTCCTGTGCAAGTAGGTTTCAGAAGCTGTTACTCTTCCATGAAAGAATAAGGCCTGCCTGCAGATCAGGCACCAGGAAAAGACTGTTATCCAAACCTAGGAGACTGGATACTGTAATTGTCAATCTCAGCCCCTCCAACACCTTAAGTCAAACCATGTAGGCCTTAGAAATCTAGACTTGGGCTTTAGTTTTAAACAGCATGAGGAATTAGAGCACCAGGCTGATATTTCCATGTTGCTCCCAACAGATGAAATTGGAGGGTGCTGCACAGTGCACCATCCAGCGACTGTGGGTTCATTTCCAGTTGCAAGGCATTTCTAGAACCGAGCCCATGGGACACAAAAGCATGGACCTTTGTGGCATAGCTATGTGTCTAGTGGGAAGGGTCAGCTTTTATTATGCTGTAACATGAGAAAAAGTGCTTCTGCAACTTTGAGATTTATGTATCCAGTATGTGTAAAGAATTGAGAGGGACCATGTGTGATATCAGTTAGAGATATGCCCAAAGAAAGATGGGATAAAAAGTCAGATCCAGCCCTAAGGATTTAATCTATCAATCAGATGAAAAGTATTGCAGAGCCATGACAAGTTCAACAGGTGATTCCTGGATATAATTAAGATGTTTACTTAAATACAATAGCTCATCCTTTTTTTTAAGCAGTCAGTGAAGAAACAACCATTCAATACTCTAAAGGATGCAGAGGATGAATAATGTTAGGGTTAATCTTGTGTGGGGGAAGGTGCCAAAATGTTAACAAATATAAAAATTACAGACCTCAGAGCAGCTCAGGAGATCTGCAGAATGGATTTCAGCAGTCATGTCTAGACTGCTCTGCTGCAGAAATAGTGCTGGAGACTTCTCCCCACTAATAGACAGGTCCTCTTTCAGTGACTTACTTCTTTATGCCTTGCCTAATGAGTCGACATGTTCAGATTCAAGTTGTAGGAATTAATTGTATTCTTCTCTGAGTGTATTCATTAAAGCTGATTTAACCCATGGGTTGCTCCTGAGTAGTGTCTTTAGTTTATTGCTATCCCTTTTCCTGTGGCATTTCTTCCCCGAGGCCCACCATGGCTTACGCTCAGGGACTGCCCACTAGAAACCCATGCAGTGATAGAGGAATGAATGGTAGTGAGCCGACTGCACTGGTCAAGCACCACTGTGCAGATGATGAACTGCACAGTTTCCACATTTTCTCTGATGCAGAAATATTGGTGTTCGGAAGAAACAATTGTCAAAAAGCAAATAACACTTCAAGTTAGTAGAGCCAGTAAACTCATTACAGTTATTCTTATACTTGCTTATACAAAGCATTGGTGACTTATTTTGCTGTCACATCCTAGAGATTTGTGCAGCCATCTGTTAATAAGGATTATTAGAGTCAGAGCTGAACCTCTAGTTACCAGTCATACTCAGATTCTCAGAGTAGAAATATTACAGCACTGAAGTACTGCCTAATCTCTCAAGCTTTATTCTAATTAGTCAAATGTTAACCTTACCTCTAACTTACTCTTCTTTGGCTATACCATGTAAGATAGATTAAACTTACTGAATTAAAGACTAACTATGTCTTTTCCCATGAAACACAGAAAGTTAGATCAAAACATTCAGTTGTAACAATCTTAACATTTATATTTTCCTTAACATGAGGAGAAATAGTGAGAACCTCAGCAAACACATCCCATAACTCAAACTCATAGAGCTTCCTGGGGAGTAACTTTTAACAACCGCAAGTAGATGACAAATTTTCTCCAAAGTGGCTGCAGTGAGGTTTATTCCTATTAAAATATATAAGCAAAACTGATCAAATCAGGCTGTTTGCTAGATTCGTGACTGATGGAAATGTTTTCTGTTCTTGCCCAGAGTAATTCTGCAGATTTCACTATGAGTGTAACTAAATTGTGCATTAGTGGAGGCGTTATGAAAGCTAAAGGTCAGTGTTTAAATTCAGCAGCTCCCTAATCTACAGTGCATTTAGAAATCAGCCCACCTTGCAAAAGAAATGTGTCAGCAGACAAAAGGAAAACTGCATGAAGCAGAACATCTGCATTAAGAGACCTCTGGAGAAGTGCCCAGCACGAGCATCACAGCCGGGCTGAACCAGAACCCAACAGCTGGAGAGGAACTCTTCCATGGTGGAAGGACTCTTCACCTTTATTTAATCTCATTTCTTGCAAGTCATCATTGTGGTCAGGGTATGATCTGTGTAGGAGGCAACTTCCAGATCTTCATGGATGCTTTTATATTAGGGATGCTTTTATATTAGCGCCATTTGAATGAAACTCGGCACACTGGTGCAAACTCTGTGAATTCAGTAAGGACTGCAATATTTTGCCCAAGATAAAAAGGGACACTTAGTTATAGGAGATATTTACTCACTGGAGTTTCATTACAAACTAAGGGAATAGCACAGAAAGTTATAGAGTGCTGGCACAGTTAACCACCAGATGCAGTTTTGAGCATAAAAGTGGATTGTGGCACAGGAAGAATTGCCTCCTGCTTTCCGCAGGGTATACCTTCAGTGGTGTAGAAGGTCATGAAATCACAGATCAGAAAAAGAGGGAGGAATGCTGAAGTTAACATAGATACAATAAGCAGAAATATTATTCTAATTTATTTATTTAAATAAAGAAACAACTACTTCAAAAGGAAAGAACTAAGATATTTCCATTGTATGAGCTTTAGGACATGTTTTGATAAAACAGTGGTAAAGGATCAATTTAATAAACTCAATGCAATGGGATAAATGCAACAACAGATATTTAAAACTCAAACAGTAAGTGTCACAACTGAAAAGAATGTGAGAGCTGGAACATCTTTCATTGCTGCACTGCTGTGCTTGGCAATATTAACAACTAACAAACCAACCAACCAAACAAGCAACCAACCAACCAACCAGATTAAAGAATAGAGCTGACACACCAAAACAGTGAGAGAAAGGTACTAGAACTTCTGAGGGAAGAAACTCCATGGGGGTGCCGTGTGGAGGACTCTGCAGCAGAGAGGAGTGCTATGTCACACACACACAAATTATTCAATAATTAGAGGAACTGAGAAAAGTCAGAGAAGAATAAATCTACAGTATGTACAGGTCACAGAAGCTTTAAGTTGCTGACAGAAATTAAGAACAGTTTGAGCATTGCAATTCTAACAGCATGATGTAGTTAAGAAAGGCCAAATATGGAAAAAAGGAATTGAAATACACCATGCGGAGGTATGTGTCATGGTTTAACCCCGGTTGGCAACTCAGCCCCACACAACTGCTCACTCATTCCCCTCCAGCAGGATGGGGGAGAGAATTGGAAGGGCAGCCACAAGGGTAAAACTTGTGGGTTGTGATAAAGGCAGTTTAATAGGTAAAGCAAAAGCCATGTATGCAAGCAAAGCAAAACAAGGAATTAACTCACTCCTTCCTGTCAGCAGGCAGGTCAGGAAAGCAGGGCTCCATCACATGTAACAGTTACTTGGAAAGTCAAATGCTATCACTCCAAATGTACCCCTTTCCTTCTTCTTCCCCAGCTTTATATGACCATGACGTCATATGGTATGGAATATCCCTTTCATCAGCTGGGGTCAGTTTGTCCCATCTGTACCCTCTTCCAACTTTTTGTGCTCTCCCAGCCTGATCACTGGTGGGGCAGCATAAGAAGTAGAAAAGGCCTTGGCTTTGAGTAAGCACTGCTCAGCTGTAACTAAAACATCCCTCTGTTATCAAAACTGTTATCAGCACAAATCCAAAGCTCCATACCAACTACTGTGAAGAAATTTAACTCTATCCCAGCTAAAACTAGCACAGCATGGAAACATCTACCTCTGCTCAGATCTCCTCCTCCATTTCCAGCAAGAACTTGTTCAGGACATAGAGATATGACAGTGCTTTGGGTGTCAAGAGAAACATCATGAAGCACCAGATCTGTGCGTTTCATGTGAACTCACTGGTTGTCCCTTGGTTTTGGTGAGCCACTTTCTGACTGAAGATTTTAAATGAGCTCTACCTGGTGTTCCTGCTCACACCATGGTGTTCTGCAAAATCTGCAGGTTTCTGCTCATTTATTATTTACTTCTGATGTTCTTGTCATTACTGGTTGCAGTACTAGTACCAGCTGGGTTTAATGAGGTCTTGCAAGCCAGAAGGAAAAGGCTTCACTGAAGAAAGAACCCCTCCTGCCCCTGTCAGATGAGCTCTGCTATGGTGCTGCAGTATGGTAATCATATTAGAAAACTGCGTACCCTAGACATTGTGTGTGACAGGCACATTTTTATTTAAAAAACCCTTTCTAAAGCACCCAGGAGGCAACCTGGCAAGCATCCACAGTTATGAGAGCATGTAATAGAAGTTCCTGAAGCTCTTGACCCTTGGGCTACCCAAGGACTTGGAGCCCTGTTCACCATGAGAAAATATCTACAGAAACATGAGACTTGAACTTCTCCATGTGTGTAACTAAGATTTGCATCTGTTTGGTATGAGACAGGCAAGGTAGCATCCTCTGGCAGTCAGAGATATTTGTTTCCCTTCAGGAAGTGCCTGGCCTCAGCCTTTCCTCTGTTGCAAAAGTGAGACTGTACAGCAATCAAAGAAGCCCTAAGAAAATCTCCAAGAGACATCTGTTCGGATTTTACATCATCATTACAGTATGATCCACTGCTGTAGGAGGTAAATGCCCAGTTGATCTAATTCTAGGGTACCACCTTGTTACCATGCAGATGCCTGTAAGCCACACAATATTATTCTACCAACCAGGTGGCACAAGAAGACAAAAGAAGACAGGGGCTTTTTTCTCCCCAAAGTCCAACTTTTCAGTGTGATTGCTGCAATTGTTTTTCAGACCCCTCCATAGAGGGAAGACTGAGTGAAATAGTAACAGACCTTCTCTGAGCACTCTGACCTCCTAGACCACAGAAAATACCACAGAGCATTGACTGATTTATCTTATGAAGAGAAGCAATTGAGAATACATTCAGGCAAACTTCTCCCTATTTCTTTCTCTATAGTGACTTGGAGGATTTTTTTTTTCCTACCCTGCACTTTTCAGTGGTTTGTGTTACAATTGCTAAATATATGGTTCTCCTGTATATAGCTCAGTAAGTAGCTCTCAGATCTTTGCAACTTTTACACCTTAGAATCATATCATAGAATCACAGAATGGTTTGGTTTAGAAGGGACCTCGAAGATTATCTAGTTCCAACACCCTGCCATGGCAGGGACACCTCCCACTAGACCAGGTTGCTCAAGGCCCTGTCCACCATGGCCTTGAACACCTCCAGGGATGGAGCATCCACAATGCCCCTGGGCAACCTGTACCAGTGTCTCACCACCCTCAGGGTAAAGAATTTCCCCCTAATTCCCTGTTGGAATTTTGTAGATCAAACCAGATTGTTCTGAGTCCAGTGAATTTTTATTATATAAGAGGCCAATTGCATTCCTCTCTTGTGCTTGTAAGCAATTTGGTTAGCGAGAATTTCTTAACCATAAAATAGCCTGGAGAATAACATTGTGCTTTTGCAAAAGCAGGGACTCGATACATTGTTGTGTGTAAAATAACTTCCCAATCAACAGCTTTAGTAAGAAAAAACTTGTAATTATCAGTTCCACTTCTACCTGTCTGAAAATAAAATTTGTATATGCCTATGTAAAATTCCTCAAAATTAGCTGATGACTCTTTGCACACCTTGTGTGACAGGTATATGTACACATGACTGCCCAACTAAGCAGCGTGTGGGAGCTGGTGCAGCTGCCAAGTTTACCACACCAGTTTGCACTAGATGTGCTTTATGCAAATAAGAAATACTGAACTTGGTGTGAGGGTGGCTCAGTGTAATCCCTGAACCTGAGTTACCCAGAATTTGTGTGGATCGACCAAACCGGCGCCCTGACCTTGAGCTCCAGTGGACCTCTGTACTGGGCAGTAGACATGGATGGTGTATCCAAACTGGAATGGACAAACGTGTTAGCTATCGAGGTGTTGGTGGTGATCAGCCAATTTAGGAACCCTACCTATATTACCTAAGGAAAGTTCATACCTTTTGTCTGGTCCACAGAGGAAAAGAAAATAAGGTGTTTTTAAGCTGGTGTGTAGGGGAAATGAGTTAGCCCTTCTAGCATGGGTGGAGCCAAAATCTTTAGAAGATATATATTTTAGTTGATCCAAGTAGGTTCTCAGCTTCCCTAGACATCTTTCCATCATGGCCAAAAAGGGTATGTTTTTCCAGCCATGTTAGCTCAGTGAAGTTATGGCAGAAGCAGTCCTAATCCTTATTAACAAGTTTATTATGAAGCCAGGATGCTTGATGCCAGGTTAGCTGGCCATAAAGAGCCTAGGTTTCTCCATATGCTTTACCTTGGCTAGTTAAGCATATCTTAAATCAGAGTGGTTATGCACATTGGAGTCGCAAGACAAACACAGAAACTTATACCCACCAGCCATTTATCCCAGCATGGACAGAGCCTCTTCTCTAAAGGAAAAAGTACATAAGGGATGTGGTTATGTGGTGATTAAAATGTAACATGCAATTATATGGCAGTTTTAGAACTCTGTTGGACAAGGGTTCAATAACAAGATCATGCTGACGAAAACATAATTTTGCTGCCTCCCTATCCTGGAAGGGCAGGAATAGGGCTTGAAATCAGAGGTTTCCTGGTTGAGACCACTGCTGGGGATAAAGGCATCAGTGGCTTTGTGCCAGCATCCAGATTCTGATGGAAAACCATGTAGTGTTATGAGATTTGCAAAGCACCTGAGCTGCAGGAAGTGGAAATGCCCAGGTCACTGGCCCCTGCTGCAGCTGGAATTCAGCCTGGGAAGCCAACAGCAGCACACCCCATTTGCCAAGCTGTACTGTGGCATGTGAAGACATGAAAAAAACATTAGCCTCACAGATAGTGCTGCATGTGAAAAGGCTTGCAGGCAAAGGGCTTTTGATGAAGACGATTTTAAGTTGTCAGTAATTAGAGAGCCCTTTTTTCTGTCTCCCTTATATCCAGAGCTCATATTACAAAAGATAATTGCTTCTGAAGTGCATTTAGGTTTTAAAGTTGCTATACTAAAAAGCAATGCACTAATAAAATGCTTATTCTGGTACTCTGTACATTAATGCCTTTTTGAAATAAGGAATTGCTCTGTGCTCAGCGCTGATGGATGTAAATTTTTTAGAAAAGAATTTAGTAACTGGCTCCCAAGGAGCTGTGATCATTTTCTGTTTTCTGCTCTGACCGTTCTATCATTCCACCAATTGAGTCTTCTTGCAACGATGTGCCTATATTGTGTCCAGGCTTCTCTGAATGAAAAAGATAAGTAGTTGCCCTGGTTAATAGGAACAGAAATACATGGGATTTTCTACTGACATAGAAGATTTGCTTTATCATCTTTTTTCCAGGCCAAAAAATCTTCCTTAAGAACATGACTCATATTGCAGGCAATAACAAGTGGTTTGTGGCCAGGAGCTCCCCACTGTTTACAGTGTTGTCCATTAGGGAACAAAAGAGAAACATGAAGTCATCGCTCCCCATTTCCCAGAACAATGCAAATGTGGCATAAGGTCTCAGCTGAGCCCCTCGTGGTACTGAGGTCTCAAATCCAGCAATAAAATAAAAATAAAAGTCACTTAAGATGAGAAGGTAAGCAGAGAAGGAGGCAAGAAGGAGGAAAAGAAGGAACTTCTTGTGGAGACATTGAGGAATGTTACCATGGTGCAATTAATCAGATGTATCTCTCTGCACTTTTGTAGGAGGGGTGTTTTAAAAGGAACTAAAAAATGCTGTAGAAGATATGGGGAGTAGGAAATGTGCTGCATGTTTCATAAGAACAGGGAGTGTACTCAACCTAAAAACCCATCCAATCTTTCATTTTCCCTGAACAAGAAATAAAGCAGGCTCTATTTTAATTGTTTTTTCGAACTCTTGTTGGCACTGAATAAATATGTATTTCTAAAGACTGTGAAGTAACTATAAAACTGGCATCTCCTATGAGTAATGACTTCAACATGCAAGCTCAGCCTCTTCTACCTCTTCTCCACTCACTGTAGCTCCAAGCTAACCCCAGCTCTGGGACCCTCCCCAGCATGAGTTGTGCACAACTTTCTTCTTATGCCAAAACACAGCAGCCCATTCCAACATTAGGACAGACCACAAAAAGGATTTTTCTGGGCAGGGTGACAATTAGCCCCAGCCTAACGGCCTACTTTTGGAGGATCCTGGCCAAGTCTTCAGCGCTCTCAGACCATTGCATGCCATTACTGCCAACACGGTCAGTGAGTGCCCCACATCTCCTCGCTCCTGCCCACTTTGCAGTGTCCTTGACAGTTGTAGGGGCTGGTGTTTTCTTGTGCTAACTGTGTTGGAGTTCCCAGACTGCTTACCATGCTGCTATTTATTTGCCAGAGGTGGAATAATTTCAGTCCCAGCTGACCCAAAAGCTCCAGCTTAGTTCTCAGTGGAGAACATGTGCAACAGGTAGAATTTCATAAGCAACTGATGTGAAGCTCTCACATGAACCACAGGTACTTTCTGGAATACATTGTAGAGTCTGCTCAGTGCGGAAACCAGTGTTAAATATAACAACAAATCACTGCTTGATGAGTAAGACTTCATTCAGCAGAAAGAATTCCTCCGCCAACTTCGTTGGCATAAACACTCAGGGTGCAGGAAGCCTTTTAACGGAGAGAGTGAGGATGGCAGGGCCGCAGGGTGGGGTTAGGATGGTGGTCTGGAAGTAAATAGTTAATTTAGTGTCAGGTAGATCCTTCAATATTTTCAGAACCTGAACAAGGTCATGTATTTTCATGAAAGGACAGGAAAATGCCTAAGCTTGAGACACTTCAATATGGCAAATGCAGTGGAATAAAATGTGTTTATTGTAAACGATTCCTATAGGAAATAAATGCACCTCTATAGGAATAAAATGATATTGCAAATAATTCCTACGGGAGGACACATACAGAGCAACAGATTATGAATGGCCGGCCTGATTTACTGAAGGAATAAAAATAAAGATGGAGAAGTTTCCAGGAGATCTTGTGTGAGAAATACTGAGTATCTTCTTGCAGTTGGAAAATAAATGCTAAAGATGCTAAAGATGAGATGAAATCACTGGTATTCATGATGCAGTTGGCTAATGGCTTGGGAAATCTCAATTCTTGCAGGTTAAAGTGGAACTAGGGATCAAATTTCCTCTTCAGTGCAGAAACGTGTGCAGGGAAGGTGAAGCTACGACTCTGTGCTTTCCCACAGTGCCCAATGTCTGGATGCAGACATCAATGTTCTCCCCTGTTCTCTCAAGAAGTTTGCTGGGTTTGACTTTGGTCGATTCGTGATGCAAACTGGCAGCACTTGTTCCTGGTCTATGCGTAGCTGCAGGTTGAAATAATAGCATACAGGCCTGAAAAACAGGAAACCTAATTACTGGAATGTTGCAATTAATGTAACAGGGTGATTGAGATTGCAGCTGGTAAACAACTAGGTAATGGGCCAATGAAAGGGATGTCTGGAGTCCATCAAAGGACTGTCTGAGGCCTCCACAAGACACCAATGGTATTTTATGACAAACACATCCAGATATAGTACTCAAAGATGTACAGCGTGAACTGAACACATGGTGCTGCTAATGATGGGTGCTGGAGTACATGTTTGGCGTAAGGATAAAATAATTACCCAGTCAAAAACACGTGCTATATGCATGATAGATGGTAACAACAAAAAGGCATGATGCAAAGCATAAGGGATTGACCAAACATAATGCCCAGGGAGCTGGTGCTGTGGATTGCCTCTCTGGCTTTCTCCTCTTTAACCAACACTTGGACGCCGCAGGTTGCTCAGATGCTGACAGCTGCTGGTGCCCAGCACCTAGGTAGCTGGCTGCTGGCATCTCCGGTTGGTATGCACAAATCCAACCAAACAAACTCTCAAAAAATCTGCAGCTTTGGGTGCTTCCTTCAGAGAGGGCCTGGGGAGGAGAGGGGAGGAAGCCACTATCCTACCACTGAGCTGACACTATTAGTCACTGCTGTGACAGCTCATCTCTGCTAGTAGGTGTGAGAGGAAGACGAGATGAGAGCTTGAGAGAAGGAGGCAGGGGAGGAGCGGATTATGAAAACACACCAAGACAGAGCTATACACAGCCAGAAGGGGTTGTACACTTCTTCCCCCTCCTGCACCCCCAGAAACTTAAGAAAACTCAGATTGGCTATGTAAATGCACATGCACAACAAAGAGTTACTTACACAGCAACAGCAGGAGGGTGTTTTTGCAATCCTATGAGTGCTGGTGTCAAATCGAGAGCTGCCGGGGTATGGCTATGTCACGTCTGTGGGGGCTGCAGCCTGCCAGTGGGGTTTTTGCCAAAAAGAACAGGGGCACACTGAAGTGATAGGGCATTTCCTGGCAGGGAAGTATCTTTCTGTTAAAAAAAAAAAAGAGAGAGAGACAAATGAATGTATGTCTTGATTAACACCAAAGCTGTCCAGAGGAAGAGGCTTGGCCTGGACCCTAGTGGACAGACCACCGGTCTCAGGGGCTTAAGGTCCAAATTCTTGCTCTGAGTGCATTAGGCTATTGCTTTCTTTCCTCCTGGAGATGCTCCTCACTGTGTGGATGATTCAGTACCAAATGAATGGCAGCATGGCAGATTGAGTAAACAGATGGCTTGGAGCATTCACCTGACACATGAGCATCAAGTTCAAACCTGAACCCCAATTAAGAGGTGCCGACACAGAGTGAAACTGCTCTGCTCCAGAGGCTGAGGGTAAAGCTCAGGTCCCGCACCCAATGGCTAGGGTAGAGGAGGGCTCTGCACTGTGATCCACTCACCCTTCCCTCCCTTTTCCCTGCTATGCTTTAATGTTTGGTGGCCCATCCTCCTGTGGAGCAGGAAGATGACCAGAAAACTGGAAGAAATAGGCAGAATATGAAAAGCCTGTATTTTAGAGGATTTATGTTCCAGTAGGGAAAACTTGATTCAGATACAAAACTCTCAGTAAACTGCATTTCATAAAAGAAAGATAGGCACCTTGAAATGCTTTCAGGATCAGTAAAATTAAGTAAGAAGAATTTGAGCAATAGTGCTTAATTTTAAAACACAATATATTATTATTATATTTAGCCTGTCACTCCCTTCTTTCTCACTAAAGGGTTAAAACACCTTTTATGAGAGGAAGAAGGTTAACATAATTTATATTATAAATAATTATTATTATGGCAGATAAATCAGGGCAAGTATTTCTGTTCATGCCCACATTCTAGCAAAGACAATTTACTTTCCTAATGCCTTTGGGACCCTGCTGAAGAGCTGTAAATGATATTATCAGCCATGCCTCAGCAAATCAGTACTGTGCACACAGAAGCAGTGTGCTGGCAGGGCAGCAGCAGGACAGCAGGAAGAGCCACTTTACATCCTACAGCCTTCTGTGTTGCTTTTCCACCTGCAGGATAGTTGTCAGTGTGCTAAAGTCAGTGGAGTTACATGAGGGACGAATTTAGCTGTTATCTGCAGAACTTTTCAATAGCCATGTTGTTGCTATCACTGTATTTCCACTTGAAGACATTCATGGCATATGGGATGTACTGAACACACAAATCATTCAATTACTCACCAAATGCTGTGAAACTTGTAGGTGGCTTAGTACTCAAGCGAACAGCACTTGCAGCTCCCAATTACTGGCAGGATGCCATGTATGAGCCCACAGTGTACTTGAGAAATTAGTAGATAATTAGCGTGGATCAGGAGAGTTGAAACATTACTAACAGATCTCGGTGTGTAATGGCTAGTTCTGAGCATGTTTATAATACCAGGTCTTCAGTAGAGCCCATCTCTTCGTATGGGCATAGGTAAGTCCCAGACAAAACGAGTTCCCAACACTTACGGGCTCCCAGGAGTCTAGCTATTGTAATGGACGTGAATGAATTAATAAAACACAAGGTTGTCATGTCAGAGGAAGCTTGGTATAGAAATGTTAACCTCTGAATAAATAGTGTGTTATATTGATTTAAAAATGTGTAAGCAGAAGATTTCAAGTTGATAACTCACCTTTGGTAGGATATACAGAGAGGAATATAGTGAATGATAGAGCCCATGTCAAAGAATTATTTGGCAAGTCCAGAGGGGAAAACAGATCATATGAGCAACTGGAAAAGTGTCAGAGGAAAGCAAGGGGAATATCCTGCAATATAGGTTATGACAGCTGGGACTGAGTATGTTATTTCAGATCTACTTAAATTGGCTCAAGATAGCTTTGCCTCAGACTGAACTAGAAAAATAAATTGGGAAGGAGCTGCTTATTTGACTCTGAAGAGAGTGGGGAAAGCCAGGTGGCTTGGGATGTGCAGAAGGTATTTTGGGAGTTATGGATTAAAAGAAGACAGAATTCTTGCTACTGTGTCATATTGCAGGGACAGTTGCCATAGCACCGTTTGTTGCTAAGAATAGATTTCTATAGCCCAGCAGCAGGCCACAATATTTATAAGAGAGGAATTTTTTTAAGGCCAATTCAAATGAAGTGCGGAACCCTGTATACAACTGCTGAAGAACACAAGATGTAACTCCCACATCCCAGCCGCAAACCACAATGAAGTGGGGCAATGCAGACACTGGTGTTTGGCATGAGCTTCCATTAATATCAAAGTAATCTGTGACACACGTTCTGTCTCATCTGAACCTTGTATCAGTAGAGAAAGAAACAGAGCTTGGGTTGTGAGATGTCCCATTTTAGAGCAGAAGATTTTGTAAAACAGGGGGACAGCTGAGACAGAAAAATGATCTGAAATTATTTTTCATCTCACCCACTGCTTATTCCCTTGTAGGGAAACTTGCAGCTCTCTGTGCTCCTTATGGTGCAGAAAAGAGATTTGCAAGTCTGAAGCAAGACTGTCCTCTCTGTAGTTGTCTCCAAAATGTGTCTGGCAATCCAGTTGCCCCTGTTAGAAGCAGGTCAAAGACACCATGACACAGCTGCCCCTTTTAGCCACAGAAATAACTTACTCCAAAGCAGAGGTTTGGAGGCAGTAGCTAGAAGCAGCTTGCCTACCGGAGCTTGCATTGCACGTTGGTGCAGCATAGGAACAGTTCTTGCTCCCTCAGCAATTATCAGATAGAGTTAGGGAGATGTTGAGCAGCACAAAGCAGTTCCCAACACTGCGGTGAAACAGAATCTGATCAGGGAAATATGTTGCTAATATTCGATCGTCTGCAATGCAATGAATCCACCTTCACTACCTTGCCTATATGTGGCTGCCCAGACTGTCAGGGCAAACTCTGCACAAGCATCTCTCTTGATGTGAAGTGGGGTTGAGAGGTGGAATTCAGACTGTTATTCAGGACAAAAAATACAAGGTGATGACAGTCTTCATAAAAATGACCTATTTTTGTCACTTGGGACACTACTGGCCTAAGACAGTATTCATTTATGAAAATCACAGTGTCACCCCTCATCCCACATTGGATTAAATCCAAGAGACTTACTACAGAGACAGGCAATCTGTAGGCAGAGGATGCTGATTCCTTTTTAGCAGTTCTGGGGATTATTGTGCTTTAGGGAAATATCAAAGAATGGTAGAAAAGAGTGAGCAAGAAGGAAAAAGCAACCACAAGAGTTTGTCATCTTTAGGGCATACTGACTCTCTGGAAAAATGATGATGCACTCTCTGCCTCTGAGCACTACTGCAGAACAAGTAGCTTGTTCTGTGCAGGGTATCTGCTAATAGCTTGTCTACCACTCTCATCAGAAGATCATAATTTTGAAACCTGGGTATATAAAATAAATGAGATGGACGGGGCTTAATACTGACAAAACCCCCCAGGCAGTTCTTAAAAGTCACCAATGCACTAGTAGCTTCCTCTTTTCTGATGTAGTTGAGATGCACACAGAGCTTTCCACAGCATTAGCGTGATGAAACCTGTTTTACTCCCTTGCTATATCAGTCACAAGAAGACCTTTGCTGACTGTATGTGTTTGTTCCGTAAACAGCTGTATGGTGCATTCTCTTTCTATTTCACCCATGCCTTCCTATATGAGCTCACCTTTCATTTAATTAAATCTCATCATTTTAGAGGTGGATATAAGCTGAACTGCAGTGTGAGTAATCTATATACATAAATAATTTCCCATAAGGGCTTGTAAGAGAAGCCAAAGTGGACACATTCTTAAGTATCTGTGTCTTAGTGCTGGTCTTACTGAAGAGAACATTATCAGCCTGCTGAACAATGCTTGCAGGAAGAAACCAGAACACGCTATTGGCAAAACACACACCATGCCTTCCTCTTAACCACAGCCTAATTTACCAGTCCAATAAAATGTACAACTCTGCTTGTGTTGACCTGCAACTAGGATGATTTTGGTTGCATGGCTCAAAAATAGAATTCAGTCAACAGTCAATGTGGGGATTTCTTATTATATAGAATGCCCCATAACAAGTTCATCTTTGAAGTCATGTAGGAGGAGTGTGAAGAAACATGGATCCTCTCAGCATATGAAGAAGCTCTTTGCACCCAGTATGAAGGTTTAGCAAGCTGGGAGCAAGCGTACAGGAAGTGGGTAGGAGTAGAAAACCAAAAAAACCCTAAAACAGTAGAAAGAGGATGACCTCTGTCGAGTTGCTTCTCCCACTGTGTTGTATTTGGGCAAAACCACTGTGTTCTGTAGAGCACACACTTGTAGGAGGGACGACTGCAGGCGGAGAGGAGGCACCTGCTCACTGGAAGCAGGCATGCAACTCCTAAGTGAAAATCACTGCCTCAGCTGTGTGTAAGACAGGGTCAGGAACTTGGAAAACCACTTTGGCTGCTGTTACACTGGGCTGTTTGCAGTACGTCCCACGTACAGGTGTGCTACGCATCACCAGAGTACCTGCCACACGGTGCTGCAAGGCTTCAGAGCAAAGTCAGACAGTGTTCTCTTAGCAAGCTGGTAAATCTGAATTACAGATGGATGTTAAACCTGCAGCCATTCTGCACTAACATACTTTTAAAGTGATTGCTCTGTCTTTCTAAGGGATGAAGCTCCCTGTATCGCATGGGAACATACCTCCTCATGATGCTGCAATAGGGTGGGAGTTGTAGGAGCTCCAGACTTGGCCTTGGCCTTTCTGACAGGGATATACCAGAGAGAGGTGGAGACCCTCTGCATCCTTTTGGTTAGTGGGTTTATCTGTGGGTTTTTTGTTTCTCATGGAGTAGCTCTACTGTCAATTAGAGGTAATTTTTTTTCTATATGACTAGAGTACAGTGAAAACTATTGCTTTCATTGCAGGAAATGTAGTGATGATGCTACAAATTATCAATGTATATATTCTGAGTCATTCCCTCTATCGAAATTACAGAATTTGGGTTATATTAAGACAAATAAATCTTTTTATCCACTAATGTCTGATATCAAATGAATGTATGCACTTGCAGAAAAACAAAACAAAACAAACCAAACAAAAAACCCAACCTTCCAGATTAAGGAGAGAACACACTTCATTCCCCTACTTCATCCCTTACTGGACTTCTGGTGTCAGTCTTTGCTATTGACTCTGCAACTAGTTTTCTTTTTTCTAACACTTCTGCTGTTTTTTGTTTCTTCTTCCACCTTTGCCTCCCCCTTGACTTTCAAGCTCTTTCTCCACTGCTCAGAAAGGTGCAAGGTTAACAGCTCCACCTCTGCCACTTGTCACAGTTCCTTCTCCCAATCACCTGTCCTAGTTTCTGTGTATACCTCACACTGAACTAGTGGTGAAGGGAGACACTAAGCTCGGAGGCAGCAGTGGGGAAGCAATTGAATTTGCAGCCATTGCCTTGAGAGACTAGACCAGCATGGTGCATGTTCTCAGCATGTTGCTGCTGGCAATGAGAGGAGAGAAAAGCACCTATTGTTTTCCTTTAATACTCTAGGATCTCACACTGATATTTTTGCTTACTGTTTTTCCTGCTTCAAATTATACAATTCACAGGAAATCTCCTCATATAAGAGATTATTGAGAAAGTAACCGTTTACACAAATCAGATGCAGGCTTGAAGATGTAACACACTGGAAGAAGCCAGATGCATCTTCTTATCATATCCTGCTGGTTGAA
Organism: Eurystomus gularis; assembly: GCA_013400335.1. Classification (NCBI taxonomy): domain Eukaryota; kingdom Metazoa; phylum Chordata; class Aves; order Coraciiformes; family Coraciidae; genus Eurystomus; species Eurystomus gularis. The sequence goes on from VZZY01013888.1 coordinate 31,410, forward strand.
TGAAGTTAAGATGCTGGGACAGTAAGTCCACTGAAATCCTCATTGTTTTCTGTTTTAGTGTCACTGGAATGTACCTGATGGACAGAAGACTTGTCCTGCAGTTGTATAAAAGCAGCATTATTATTTGCAAAACAACACTCAGAGCAAGGAGCAAACATGGCCCATGCGAAGAGCTGATGGTACTATTTTTCTATACTAAGGCAAGTAGATAAACCATTAATGGCATATGATTTTTGTGTGGTCTATATAAGGCATTAAAAAAAAATCCCAGAAGTCATGCCTGTGAAAGAGCACCTTGTACATTTCCTCTTTGAAGGCATCTCCACAAACTACATATCTTCTTGATATGTCTTCTTGAAATCTCAAACAGTGAACCACTGCAAATGTGAAAGCAAAGAGTCAGGGAAATAAGTTTTACAGGCAGAAGCAAAACTTATCAGCTCTGGATGGCATCGCATTTGGATCTGGTGACCACAGCTTGGCAAACTGCTTAGTTCTCAGCAAACCAAGATCAGGAAGTTCAAACAACTGGCAAATTTTGGGGGTCATTTCAGCCCTGATGTAACAGAAGTGTGAGGACAGATACTTTTTAAACAGAGAAATTTAATTTTGCAGTGTTTCCACATTCTTAGACAGAAGTTTCATTTTTGTTTTTGTTTTTCCCCAGATTCCACTGACCTAGCTTCCACCTAAGTGCCTGAGGTCCTCCTGGAGAAAGGGAGTTAGGGCAGCTGGTTGGGCAGCTGACTTGGTAGTAATTGAGCCAGACAGGTAGGCAGGAGCTTGCCATCCAGGTCAAAACCAATCTGGGTTAGCAAGTGTGCTTGTCAAATCACACAAAATGATGCCGACCTTGCTCCTTTTGCAAAAGGCACAAGAGGTCTGCCAGAGCATGGTACTAAAACTGTCTGCCATGGCTGACATTTCAAGTCAAAAGCGTGCCTCTTAAATTTTTGATTCTATGGGAAAAAAAAAAAAGAAGTCTCACTTCAGGAAAGACAAGAAAACACAGCTGTGTGTTTCAGTTCAGTTTCAGCCTCTCCTTCCAACATATCACATGACTGAGTAGCACAACAGCCATCATTCTGAATCAGGAAGAGACAGTACCTGCTTTTAATCTTGATTACTCAACTCCTAAAGAGAGACCTAAATACAAGGTTTGAGAGTTTTTCACTGAAAAATTTAAAAAAAAAGGTGTAATACAGTAAGACAAAAATGTATAACCACTTCCTAATAACTTCTAGAAATCTGTAAGAGGCAGAGGAGATACTTTTCTTAGAGTATGGCATAGCATGGTTTTGAAAGTACAAACAAAACTCCCTATTAAAGCTAAGTGGATACAGCTTAGACACATGCTGCCTTTATGCTTTTGCTCCCCAGGAGTGTAAAACAAGGAAGATCTGCAGCACTTTGCATGGCATCCCTTTCCACACATGCCCAGCTGAGAGGCCTCCAGCACCTCAGGCAGATGCTCTGATGCTCCACTCTGGGTGCTCCAAGAGGCATCGACAGTTGGAGTGGAGCAGCTCTGTGGGCTGACATGGTGAAGTGCTGGGGCATAAGTTGTGGGCTCCAAGTTGGAGCTGACCTGTGAGTGAGTCACAACCTAGCAGAATGTTTTGTTTTTCTTATTGGCTTCATGTTCCAGAGGCAGGACCTGGCCCACCTGTGGCTCTGCCCTAACCCAGGTGGTCATGATTGAGGTGGTGGGCAAGGCCAGGGCTACTTTAACCAGGAGCAGATTAGTCGGAGGAGCTTCCTGTTGGGGCTGGTTGCATCTTGCTGAGCTGTCATGGTGGTGTCCTTCCATGTGAGGGTCTACTGAGGGAGCCATCTCTGTCCGTTGTGTCCGGCAGGTAATGCTGGCACCACAGTGGGCAGTGAAGGAGCTGTGGCCACAAGAACCTGTGGCAGGGCTGTCTGAAAGGGGATGTTGCTGAGTTCAGTGTTGGCCTGTGTGATCAGGCAGCATAAAATGATGATGGCTGAACCAGCACAACACATGGCCACCACATGCTGAACAGCCACTTGCACACAACCTTGGGCATGTTGTTCAAGTGCTGTCCGATTTACTGACACATCCTGAAGGTCATCCTCTGTGCTTACAAACTTCTTTAGATTTTTTATATATGTATTTAACTTTCCAGCTGGATGAGCACCAGCCACTTCCAAGCCATGTGTGATAGCACTACTGATAATGCCACTACGCCTTTTGTATGTGTCATCACACCATACTGGTGAGTCTTGACTGCAAGCTCCAGCCATCCTTGATTTAGCTGGGGATTCTGTCAGACAGCAGGGCCACCACCCCTGTGTGAGTCCTCCTGGGACTTATCCTCTGGGGACCACAGGCAGAGATCCCTTTTGGTAACCACTTGGAGAGGCAGCAACTGTCCCAGTGCATGCTGCTTCTTTGCAATGCAGTTGGGGAACTACCATGGTTTTGGCTGTGGAGGTCCTCAGCACACCCATAAGCATGCTTTCCATAGATGGCAGCTGTCATGGCAGCACTGATCAGAAACCTATTTGCAAGGTGGGATTCGGCCCTGCTGAAGCACAGATACTAAAGCTGCAGATGATCTCAGCTAATGATTTGCAGAAAGAAGGGCAGCCTTAATCTCCCTCAGGAACACTCTGACTGAGTCATGCAGTTGGAAATAGCAGTGTGGATGCCATAAACAAGCACAGCATTAGCTGCCCTCTTTCTACATGCCAGTGCTACCTACTCAGCAGAAGAGGCATCTCAGGCCCCTAACATCCACCTGCATGAGCTCTAGGCACTCGGCTTCCCTGCCGGGTTTGTGAACCCTGGTTCACAAACACTGGCCCAAGGGAAGAAAAGCAAGTGCTGGGGGGTTGCTGCCATGAACACAAGCACTGTGAGCTGCTGTCTTGCCTTTGCTGCGTGCTTGCTGTGTTTCCATGCAGAACATGTCCTCTGCTATCACAGTTAGTGGAAAGTGTTGTAGTGACATATGGTCTACACCGGCAGCTAGCAACTTGGGAAAGCTGAAATCATCTGCACCAATCAGCCACTGTCCCAGGGAGGAGAACACACTGTCCTGAATCTGACCAGGAGTTCAGCTGAGTTCTCAATCGTCAACACACTCTCACAGATGCTTTCATTGCATAATGAAATCACTGTTACAACCTGTTCTTGCTGTCTTAGCATAGCAACTGAGTATCTTAAGAGAAGCTGCATTTTTTTGCTGGTTTCTACAAGGTAAAAATGCTTTAAATTGCATTAAGGAGCACCAAAGGAAGAGGATTTTCACCATCTCAGGCAGAGGTTTGCTGCTGGCTGGGCTTTTGCACAGGCTCTGTCAGACCAGATTTCCTGAGCCTGTTGTGAGCTTTGCTCATGAGACATCAGTGCAGATCCACTGCTAGCCATGAACTTGAAGCAAAGGCAGTGCAAGCTGCTGGGGTGGCTTGTGCAACCTGGACAGGGGACCTCTGTAGCATCCCCATCTGTATCAGCAGAAGAAAGCTGCTGCTCTTGGCACTGGTGGGAGAAATGAACGAGTCAATGTATACAACTCAAAGCCATGCATTGTGTACAGCCAAGGAGGCACTAGCACTTAGGGCAGTATCCATCCTGAATCACACAATCACAGAATGGTTTGGGTTTGGAGGGACATTAATGATCATCTAGTTCCAACCCCCCCATCACGGGCAGGGACACCTTCAGCTAGACCACATTGCTCAAAGCCCCCTCCAACCTTGCCTTGAACCATTCAAAAGAGAGAGCATCCACAACTTCTTCAGAAAACCAGTTCCATTGATTCACCACTCTCATTATAAAATGTTTCTTCCTTATGTCTAATCTAAACCTACCCTCTTCAATTTAAAACTGTTGCCACTTGTCCTGTCACTACAGGCCTTGGTAAAAAGTCTGTCCCCATCTTTTCTCTAAGTCCCCTTTAAGTAGTGCATGGCTACAATAAGGTCTCCCTGGAGCCTTCTCTTCTCCAAGCTGAACAACCCCAATGCTCTCAGCCTTTCTTCATAGGAGAGGTGTTTCAGCCCTCTGATCATTTTTGTGGCCCGTCTCTGGACCCACTCCAACAGGTCCATGTTNTCTGGGCTGTGAGCACACGTTGCCAGCTCATGTCCAGCTTTTCATCCACCAGTACCCTAAAGTCCTTCTCCTTCTCTGCTCTTAATCCCTTCATCTCCCAGCTTGTATTGATACCAGGGGTTGCCCCAACCCAGTGTAGGACCTTGTACTTGGCCTTGTTAAACTTCATGACATTCATGTGGACCCACTCCTCAAGCCTGTCAAGATCCCTCTGGATGATACTTTCTTGTTAACATGTGAATACAGAGCTATTTCTGTATTTGTTTCTCCACTAGTGAGGTTCTAAACCCCAGCAGGTTATGTGAGAGAAGAGCTGGTCCTCAGAGCCAGTTCTGTAAGCCCAACACCCCACGCTATCCCAGGACATGTCATCCCCTTTCTGGCTTCACAGACACTCTCTGCCACACAGAGCTGGTGACAGCTCTGCGCAGAGCATGGCAAGCTCCCAGGAAGGGAACAGAGCCAGCTTTGTCTCCTCGCCCATCAGCAATGGGTTCCCATGGACACCAGCCCCGTAGAACTGGCTGCTGCTGCTCTGCCACATCCATACCCCAAGAAGCTAGGCTGCCTGGTTGTGCAGTGTGGGAGAGGTAACTGCTCAGAAGTGGCTTGGAGATGCAATGCTGAGAGCTTGCTGGAGGGAATGCAATGTCCTGCTTCATCAGACAACAGCAATAACGCAGGAGGATCAAGGCCTGCTCCTCCTAGCTCTGTGCTGAGCAACACTGATGGAATCAGGATTCAAGCCTGGGTCAGTTCTCCTTTGATCAGTGAGCAGCCTTTCTGCTGAAGCCACCAGCCAGTGGTGGCAGCTTGTGACAGGACATCTAAGTGCTCCATTGGGGCTTAAGTGGACCCATCATTAAATTATCTGTCATTTGCAACTGAGTGATTTCACTGAAGTTCCTGGCTGTATTTTGAAAGAGATAAACCACTGATTAATATTAGTCACTGTAGGACTCACGTAGTGCCATGGAGGAGGAAGTCGTAGTCTGCCACTGCCCATGTGTCCCCCACAGGCAACAGAGCCATTTCACCTTCATGCTCCTCTCTGCTGCTTTTTAATATCTGTTCATCAAGACACATGAAGTAATCCCAGGACAGCCGCAGTGCAAGTTATACTGATTCAGACATGGAGTCTATTGCTGAAATTATTCTTGATTAGTTAGGTTTTTGACACTGGCTCAGCTAGTTAAATAAAACAGAAAAGATCCACCTTTGATGTTAGCTTAACAATACCAGCCTCTTTTCTCCATCCTATTATTCTGTTGCTTTTTCCTCTCCTAACACATGCACAGTTCTGCTATTTGGGAGGTATTAATTTGTGAACAGAAATGCTGCATTTCACCAGTCATGCTCTGAGGTTTTTTTTATTCAAGTCCTTTACTGTTGCTTGCCATGACAAAATTCTTGCAGTGCTTTTAGGTGAAACTACAGAAAAAAATAGGCACTTCTCTAGCACTTTTTCTTTTTTGTATCATTGCCTACAAAACCATTTGTAGAAAATAAATCTCTTCCTTGAGGTAAAGTGCTGTGTGTGACAGTTTCACAGCAGTGTAAACAACCCTTCCGAGCTGCAGCTCCTAGCACAACTGATGTTAACATAGAAAAGTAAGTACACTTTTTGCATGTTCAGTGACTTCCCTAAAGGTTTTTTCTTTCATACAGATAACATGCTGAGCACGTATGTGTGCATGGTTATCTAACTGTCTAGGTATGTTCTATCTTATACCTATACACACTCAATGCAAGTTTACTACAGCTCAGATTTCCCCTTCCATACATTTGAGATGATCTTTTTGTTCAGATCATGAACAGGAAAAACTGCTGCGTGCATCCATCACTGTTTCCCTTTGGTCACACACACAAAAGCCTTCTTACTGCTTGAACATATCAGCAGACCTCTGGGTATTTCCTCTCCCAGGGAAAACTACTGAAACAAATACAACCTAAGTAGGCTGCAGATGATGAGAAGCTAGAGAGAAAAGTCAGCTATAAAGCAATAACAGGTGTAGAAATGTACCCAAGTCCTCTGGGGAAGATGAGGATAGAAGAACACATACTTTCAGACTTGCATCCCTTGATTTTAAAATTGGAGTTTAAAAGGGACAAGAGGACTTTTAAAGGGCCTTCTTGGGCACAGGATGCCATGGCAACATGATCAGCTGTGGCTGGAGAAAGTTTTGATCCTCACAGAGGACCCAGCCTCTCCTCTCCTCTCAGGGGGTATCAGTGCCACCATCACTGGTGCACTATTGGTGATGTCACCATCACAGCGACCACACCACCTCTCCAGCTGTAGCCCAGGCTTAATATCCCTTGGAAAGGCTCTTGCTAGTAGCTGAGGTACCACCCCAAATATGCAGAACTACAGCACTTTGAAGGAGAACAGCATGACATTTCTCCAGCTGTATTTTTATCTCTGTTTAAAGCCATTGCTTTATGAGTGTCAACACTCCTCCTGAGAGAGGGAGCAGTGGATAGCAAAGAGCTAAGTTAGTCAAAAGCGCATAGCAAGTCCCTGCAGTACTGGCTGGAATAGCCCTTCCATGAGTCCATGGGGCTAAGCCTGGACACCTCTCTGCAAGTATACTCACGCTAGTCATGAAATTATACATGAGGCTCACTAGCAGATGCAAATCTATGCTCAGGAGTATTTTGCATGCTAGATGGATTATTTAATTGTAGCATGCTTAATTGTGCATGCATTTGAGGAGTGGATTTTTTTTTTTTTAACTAAAGAATAATTGAGGTCTAGGTAGGGAGGGGGCATATTTTTTCCCTTTCCCTTTGAAGAAAAGCATCAAAAATGCTCCAAAGAGTTGGATATTATGAATATGTTGACCTTCCCTTTTGAGGAAGTTTCACTCTGGGTAAGAACTAGCCTACTTTAAGCACTACCTCCACCAAATTCCACCTCAAACTTAAACATGGATGTGCTATTTCCAAAATAATAGTACAATCATACAGTTTGAAGTGCAGCAGTGTATCTGCAGGAAGTAACTCTAAGGCAGGAAAATGCTAGTCATGAAAGGAAGCAATTAGAGAGTCCAGTGGAGCTGAGAAGGGTAGTGCAGACAGTACTGCAGGGAGGCTCAGAAGACTGGGGTGATTTTTACAGTTTCTTATGCAGGTAGCTTCCTTAGGGGTTGTGTTAGAGGAGGACTTACAGAGACCACAGCTCTCTGAAAACTGCTGAAATAAAACAATGGTAATTTCCATTAAAGGGACAGGGAAAACGCAAGATTTGACTATTCAGGAAGGTCAACATTACTTTATTTACTTATTTATTTCGAGGCAATTTTATTTGTCATGTCAGGTTGAGCACTCAAGAGGCCTATCCTGGGAGCTGACAATATGTTTACTTTGGTTATAACTGTGAGATATTTTTAAACAGAGTAGAAGAAACTGTGCAATGACCTTGCCTCATACAAGCACTGCATTTGCAGAAACTTAGGGAAGTATTTTTACCTTTAGAAAGGTGCATGCATATTTTAGCTGTTAATTCAAATAATAGAAATAATCTTTTCCTGTAAAAGTGCTTTGAAGTAATAGAAAGCAGATATGGTATCTTATAGTCAAGCTTGGTTTCCATAAAGAAGCTGCGGCTGACAGCACACTACTGCCTGAGACCCCAAGAGACCCCAGGTTTCCTTCCTCCATGTGCTAAATGTTTCTTGTGTCATCTTGCCAGTGGACTATTTCTGTGATCTCTGTTTCTTTGCATACCAGTAAAATTACAGTGTGCCTCCTGGGTATGTTTTGTGACTTAAATAAATTGCTTTAAGGCCCTAGGATGAAAAGCTCCATAAAAGTCCAGTGATAAATACAGCCAAGATTGCAATTTAATTAAAAGTGCTCCAGTTATTTAGGGAAAGAGAAAATGTAAACCAGAAGCTGACAAATGTTCTTTGCAGTCCTTTTAAAATTTCCCTGTCAATAACTTAGCAGGAATTTGTGTTCCTGAGAAGCTTTCTTCAGCTTTCAGCCTCTTCTTGCATCCTCTTTTGGAAAGAAATCCAGACCAGCAGTACTTAGCTTACCTGCTTCATGAATTATTTTCTTCAGACACATGGCCTCGTACAATAGATATTGACACAAAGAAACAAAAAAATCATCTTATACTTACTGTGAATAGACATCACCATGAACTTGTTATTCAGCACAGATCACATGGGAAGAAGTATTTACACCCCCTCCTTTAAAATACAGTCCAGCCACGGATGAGAAGGTGCATCAGAGCAACAGGAGGGAGAATATCACATCCAAATTGGCAGTGTTAAAATAAACATCCTGAATATCTCTGCACTCTGTGTTGTATATATTCTCTAAATATGTTGTTCTGTAAGGGTTGATATAAAATTATAACTCAGAAGACTGTGGTAAGGCACAGCGCTGGTCACAGCGCAGGGCAAAACTGGGTACCCACATCCACTGATGTACAATATACAGGCTGCACTGCCTGGCACTAATACAGGGGCAAGGAACTGCTTTTCATTGGTTGTTTTCTCAGCAAAAAATGTCTTTGAAGAGAAAAAATGACATGTAGCAAGGAGACAGTCATGTTTCTCTTTGAGCGGGTTTTCCAGTTAGCTTACATGTTATAGGTAATAACTAAGAGGCTGTGAGTAGCCTGCTATGACACATGCAAACCTTTAATTATAAATCAGTCCCTGCCTGTTAAAGATTATTTAATTTATCTTGATGAAGCTCTTGGCTTTCTTTGTGCAGTCCTAAATATTTACAGCAGTCCACAGACTGCAGTGCCCTGTGCAGCATGTACTGCTGGTCTGAGGGTGCAAGGATGTGTGCAAGGCCAAGAGCCTCCTTCACTGAGAGCCAGGCTCTATCCACTCCAGAAGCTGTTGATTTCAAGCTTGGAAACAAAGATACTACTAGTAGGGGCTTTTTTCCTCTTTAAATTAGTTAACCTGGATCAACACTTAGTTGATCATACCTGCTACTTAAAAATCGTTCATAATCATCCATGTCACCCTGATACTGCCTAGTTTTCATACTTTCATCTTGTAGGAAAGACATTTTTATAGCAAACAACCTTCTGGCAGTTCCAGGACACTGCATATTCTGAGTTTCACATGGGGACATCCCACAATCACTATAAATCACCTCTGGTCTGCAGGCTCCCATCCCCTACATATTCATTTCATAAAATCAATCAAGGTCTGCATCTGAAGGCTTAAGACACAGCTTACTACCTGAGGCCCAGCTCATCTCTTCACAGCAGCTCTTGCTAGCCACAGTTCAGGTACTAAACACCCACAGACAGCCAAGTTTCTGTTCCCAAAGGTCTGAGAGAAAAAAATTTCCCAAGAACCCTAACTTTGAATTTCCTTCCAAGGAAGACCTACTTCTGTCCCAGTGTAACTGCTGTCATGACAAAGCGAATGACATGCCACTTTAGCAAGGTCAAATGATACTCAGAAAAATCCACATACAGACCCACACACGTGTTACTAAGGGGGAACATATTAAAAACTCCTCCATTTCCTCATGGACTCGTCCTTCACAATTCTCAGTGGTTCTTCCATTGGCAGAGATGGACACCTTAAAAAGGGGTGCTGTACCATTCCTATAGGTACTATTATTAAATGTGGATCCTGACAAACACAGTTCAGACCACAACAAGGGTTCGAGTGCACAAAGAATAGGCTTTATTAACAGGATCCCTCTGTGGAAAGAGGGTGAATAACCATATACCCCAGTAAAGGATACTTACAGGGAGAGGAGGGGGAAAGAAAGAAGAAGGAAGGTGAAAGTGAAGAACAGATAGAAAGGGGAGAAAGTGTGTCACCACTCACGGTCCAACAATGACTTGTTGATCCAATGGCGACTCAGTGATCCAACGTGATTCGGTGGTCTGATCTTAGGTGACCTCCTCTCTGAGTCACGTCCTCCCTTATGTAGGGACTGTGCCACAAGGCCCAGCCAATAACAGTGGTCCTGCTAGGGAATGGTGGTAACTTGCAGTGAACCACAGATTCAGGCGACTGTTTCCTAGCTTTGGATCTGCTGCTGTCTGTGACAGCTCAGTCAGCAGTCAACAAGGACATGCCCCACCAGGCCACAATGTTCAAAGCAAAATGGCTTCCATCAGTGTCCTGCTACAGGTGCAGAGGGAGATCTTTTTTATCAAAAAAATTATCAACGTGAGGGACTTTCCCCTGCTCTTTATTCAGCACTTTTATGGTCAGATTTTTAAAGGGAGGCATAATCCTCCCATGTATTGATTTGCAATTTCCTGCAGAAGGTTATATTTCAGTTATGTCAATTTCCAAACATTTCCCCATTAACAAACTTACTCTAGAAAAGGACAGCTGAAAGTGACCTTCCACAGGTCACTGTGGTTTCCTTTCCTTACTGCCTTGTAGCTCTTTACACTGAATTTCATTAGTACCTACTAAGTCAATACGCATGGCCTAAGTAGGTCATTCTGAATTTAGTTACTGCCCTCCTTTTGTGTAAACCCAACCTCGTTACACTGAGCTGTACTTGCCAGGAGAGGACCGCCACAGGATCTAAACTTTCACCCAAGATCACTGTCAATGTAAGGAGGATGAAGTCAGTCTCACTGATCTCACAGCAAGCTACAGCCAAAGGCCTTAAAATCGACAAAAACAGCAAGAAAAAGAAAGGTGATCTTCATTGCACAAATGTGAAAAGGAGGCACTAAGAGGGGATGCATCCAACCCAAGCCCATGGCAGAGGACAGACAGTACACCAGGTCTGCTCTGGCACTGTATTAGCATTACCAGTACAGCATCAGTATCATTTTATAACACAGATTTTTATTTCCTAGACAAATCTCCAGCCAGCAGATTGGTACTTGAAATTTATTTGGTCTTTCTGTGCAGAATGATTAAACATCTTTACATGCTGGGCCCCTCAAAAATTTGACAGATTTGTTGGTTTGACTTCCTGCTCCGCCAGTAACATGGAGCCAATTCACCCCAGCCTAACCGTTGATTACTCCACTGTTTGTATAGACCTCAGGTGGAACTGAAAATCTTATAGCAAGCAGTCTCTAAGTCCCAGTGTAGGTGACATCTAGGGAGATCACAGCCCCAGTGCTGTGGACTGGTTTGGAGTGAAAAAACAGACCAGCTCTTCAAGGAGTAGAGGAGTTTGCAGAAGTTGGCTTTCCATGATGTCTCCTAAGCCCATGGCCTCCAAATTTTTTTGATTGCGTGCTCCTAACAGTAAAACAATTTTGAGCATGCAAACACCATATATGTATATTTATTTATTGATAAATCATATACATGTACTACTGTACTAATATATTAGGTACATTATAAAACATACACAAAAACAAATTTAAAAAAGGATGAGGGAACATGAAATAAGCACCATTTAAAAAATATAATTTCATCTTGTTTATTAATGGTATAAAAAATATTTTCTTCCTGCACCCCAATGGATTGTCTTGCATATTGCCTTGGTTACATGTCCCCCCACTTTGGAGACCACTGTTACATGCTACCAGAGCAACAGAGGACGAGGATCCATGCAGTGAGCTGTTGAAAGCTGGTACAAAGTGGAAAGGGACGAATATAGCACTGCGTGATGCACATCGTGCTCATGTACTACACATCACTGGCTATTCTAGGGATGAGAGGAGCATAACCACTGAAACAAGAACTTCATTAACTGCTCTTCTCAGGGCTCATTATCCACAGATGTTATCGGCAGCTTTCAATGGCAATCTAGACAGCTGCAAACTATTTTCCAAGAGTTGCAGCAGGAAGAAATTGTGCAGGCCCAGGGAGTATGAGCAGAGGGATTTTCCTGGTCCTGGTTCTACAAAAAAAAGGAAAAAGCACATTCTTAGGCATTTGAGCAAGTACTGTGTAGAGCGGCATGGGTGCCAGACCCCTTGCCAGATCCCTGCTGTCTGGTAGAAGGACCCACAGGCCCGGGATCCTTGATGCAAAGGGCAGAGCTACAGAGATGACAGTGTGCACCGAGCAGTACAAGACAAGACGAAGCAAAACAGAGGATCAGCTTGCTAGCGCGAGTCCAGTCTAGTCCCATATGTCAGTCAGCAGCAATAACTGCTTAAGGCAAGAGCATAAAGCACAAGTATGAAGCAATCCTTTCCCTAGTATGCACTCTGGAAATCAACAGTTTAGGGGCTTAGGTGCATGCAGACTATGCAGCGTTACCTGTAAGTGTCAATTTAATGCATCTAATCCCTTTCTAGACCTAGTAGTACTTTTAGTAATCTCAATCCTGCTGGCAGTTAACAGTGCAAACTGCAGGCAAAGTAGCATGTGTAGCACCGACAGCCAGCACTAGTGCTGCTTACAGTGGAGTCTTACTGGTTCAGTTCCTAGTGATGGTGCAGCTTCAGCAACAGCTTTAGCAGCTTCTCCGCTGGCCTATGCAGGGGCTCCGGTTGCCTTGATCAGCAAGGAAATTCTGCTCTTCAACACCGTATACAGCAGAAGCATACAGTTTCCTGGAGAGGAAACCAGGGGAAGGCTAACAGGAGAAGGTAAGGACCAGCAACTGTATTTGGTGCTAGCACCTTTCCTGGGGGAGCAGGGCCTGGACGTTTCAATTTTGTACCAGGCAAGAGAGAATAGAGCATGTTGGGCATACAAGATGTGTTGAAGGCTAGTGGCTAAAGCAAAGGTGGGAGCTCCAGATTTCTTGGGGCTGTGAAAAGGCTACCAGGGGAAGGTAAGGACCATCAACAGTATGTGGTGCTGGCACCTTTCCTGGGGGAGCAGGAAACTCTTAACTCTTTGAAATACATATATAGTTTTTCACACTGATGTATTTATACAAACATCTTTCAAGAATGTAGCCCTCAGATTCAGTTTAGTTTTTTCATTCTGAAGGCCCTAAACACATAAAGTGCCTAGTTTAATTTGAGGTAATACTTTTGGTTTACAGTCAGTTGGTGTTAAATCGAAAAAAAAAATCCAACTAATGGTCCTTTTGGGGTTTTTTGGTTTGTTTGCTTGCTTGCTTTTAACCGAGATGTTAAATTAATTTCTAAAAGTTGATGAAGAAGTGCCATACTTCCTAGTAGAGTGTGCTGGGCTGTTCTTGTTGTTTTACACTGCAATGGCTGTATTCAGAAACTTTTTTGATAGAAGTGGAACAACAAGCCTTGGCAATATTTTAACTCTTTTCATAGATCAGTTGGTATCTGTGCCTGGTCTATAGCTATGATTGCTGCTACCAATCTGTGTTAAAACAAGTTGATACCATTCAGTTCCACCTGAGGATAGAGTGGAAAATTTCGACCTGAAAAGCAAAATATTTAGTTTCTGTGAGACCTCACCTTGCTTGAAGTTTAAGAAATGCTTCAGGAAAGGTTTTACAAAGCAATGTGTTATCCAGTTAAACAGGCAATTAATCAAGTAACTGCCTAAAATACTTCTTTAGAGCAACGAACTGGACTCCTCAGACATGAATCTGCAAGAGGGAAATCCTCTGTATTGAAGAGTTGCAGAGAAAACAGGATGACTGTTCCCAAATATGCATTAGTTTCTTTCTGTTTTACTTTCAGCTTCCCTTTCTGAAACACCCTTGCACACATATTACACTAAACAGTAATCAGATTTCCTTCCCAGCGAGATGCCACAGTTAAAACAACTGGCACCTAATAGTCAGAATTCTATTAATACGTCCTCTGTCTCTGGGCGATCACATCTGGCGCTGCATGGAGGAACCTCAGCCTGCTTTGGGAGACAGCCACAGATCCCCCATGTCCTGACTGCCTCACGGCAGAACGTGGCTGCTGCTGCCTTGCCTTGCAGGGGACACCTGCCAGTGGCAAACGCATTGCAGTGTAGTCCCCAGGCATTGCCATCCTCAGCCTTGCCTCCCCTGGCACAGGCACATTGTACAAGGCAGATGCTGCTGCAGTTAAAGGAGTCCAGAGCTGATTTGAGACACCCAACATACCACCAGCAGAAACAAGCATTCCTAGCAGGGCAGAATAATTAATTGCCTGGCTTCTCAGCTGACCCAGAGACTGCAGCTGGGTCATTCAAAGCTAAACCCCCAGTTGCAGCAAAGGCTCCACATGCATTCTGATGGGTCCCCCAGCCCAGGTGAGCTCTGGATGTTGCCCCTCACAGAGCATGCAATGGGGAAGCGAGGAACAGGAGAAAGCCAATGACTTTCTCATGCCAGCACTCACCTGACTTATCCCATACAGTCCAGCACATGCTACAAATACATAATGGCACCTCTATGTAAGCTATGAAAGCTACACAGATACACATGCGCTCCCAACCCTTTATAGCATTTCACATGCCAACCTTTGCTCTACTACTACACCTACCAGAACATCTTATGTGCATTAATGGCAAGATTTTTCCTTTAAAGGAAAGCTTTTACAAGCTGAAGAAATCACATGTTTTCTTATCTGGTTTAGCATTATTCCGTGCAAGACCCTCTAACAAACCCTTCTACTAGAGAAACAAAAACAGATTTGCAAGGAATCATCAAGAAAAGAAGACGTCAAATTTAAAACATAGAAGTCCAACACTATTTTTATTCCTTCTGCAATGAACATTGAACCATATTTATTTTAACAGTCTGCTTTTTATTTCTGTTTAGGAAGAACGGTGATTCCAAGGATTTAAGCCCTCAGAACTGTGAACCGAATAAAGAATAACATCAAGAGTAAGCCAAAGGGAAGCCTGGAATTTTTTAAACTGCTAATATCTCCAAGTTTTTGCAAGGCATCAGCTTAGCTCATCATTCCCAGGGATCTCCTTTTCTTCCTCTGCCCAGCTCACAATGTCCAAGGCTCTACTGGGACAGCTGTTGAGCAACATGAGTTCCCACAGCTGCCCCCCTGAGTGCTTCACTTTTCCAAACTAGGGATGCATAAATTGAGATGTGCAAAATAAACAGATTCATTTGGAATTAATGGACTTGAGTAACTTTTTAGAAGTTGGCAGATCCTGGTGCTAGCAAGTTGACCTATTCTCCCTCTTGGGTATTTCAATAAAGATAATTGTAAATGCAAATTATATCTTCAGAAGGTGGGTAGCTCCCTCCCATGGCTTTAGCACTTTGTGTTGCACCAGATCAGCAGTTCTCAGATTGCAGCTCTGTGACAGCAGCTGGGACCACCAGCTCCTACTTTTGCTTCTGGGTCATGAGACTGTGCACTGCACAGATGCTGCAGTACCCATACGCACATGCATCCCAGCTGCTACCGCTATGAAGATGCAATTTCTGTTTGCATTTTGTTCCCCTCCATTACCTGGCAGTGGAGGAGGCTCACCACCTCACCAGTCACTTGAGCAAGCACCAGTGGGGACTTATGAGTGGTGGTCCTGCTGTCATTCAGTACTTCCCACTGCAGGTCAGCCATCAGAGGAGCATGCCAGGACTTGCTTCCGTCCACATCTCCCCAAAACAAGCGACTTCCCCCATAAAAGCTCTACTGGTCCTCGAGACCTGTCTGCTGAGTGGGTGGCAGGCAGGAGGTGTCCAGACCATCCACCAAATCATTTCAGTCACTGCTGTTGCTTGGCCACCAGTCTATAGCAGCAGATGGCCTAGGTGATAAATTCACTCTACAGACCACACACCCCCCCAGGCCCTGCCAGCCCACTGCAGAGCATCTGCCTGTCCCAGAGCAAAATGGACATTTGCTCTTTCCATAGGCGTGGTGTGCCCTTCTTCCCAAAGGCTTGTAAAACTGGTGAAATTTGAAAAGGGGAGAGAGAGGGAAAAGAGAGGGGGACAGAGGAAAAACACCTCCATGTTGCAGTTGGTTGCATCATTTTCCTCCCGAGGATTTTGTGAGCATCAGTTCAGTTGTGACCAGACAAATGAACTGCAACACAACCTGCAGAGATTAGAGCTAAGTGGGCTGCTGGCAGTATGAAGATATTTAGTATTAACAAACGTGTAAGACCATAAACCAGAGGGCTGGTATGAACATCATTGCGGTAGGTGGGAGAGGCAGGCGACACAACCAAACAGCTGCACTGACAAAAGTTTAAATTAACCTTTGATCCCTTATACCGTCCCACAAATTTTAGTCCCTCTCACCAAGAAGTGACTGTGCTGCTGGGAGATAGAGTGAGCTGTAAGAAATGTATTTTAGGAATTGGTCTTAAAATAATAATAATATGCAGTGAATGCAAGATAAACAGTTGCCTGTCTAACAAGTTCATCCTTCTGGAGTTTTCTTACAAAACTGCTGTGTCACTTCCAATTAATATCTGATTTTAATCTCCTTTGAAAGCAGTGTTCCTTGGAAATGAAACAGGCGTTGCTTCCTCACAAGGTTTTGGCCAAGATTAGCATCACACTCATTTCACACCAGTCACACACTTCACTTGCACAGGTCCTGCTGTTGTACAGGGAGGGGTGAGGAGCATCAAGTAAATCTTCCCCATTCAAATGTCTCCATGCTCAAGTAACTTATATTTTAGTGAATGCAGACATGCTAAAACACTATGTCAACACTGAGGCTGTGACACAGAGGAAGTGAAGCAGAAAATTCAGCATGAAGGATTACACACTGGCCGCTCCTCTTGTTTCTAAAGAAAATCACAGGGCCATGACCAGGAATACTGTCAGACCCAACACAGAATCACACCCAGCCTTCCCACTCGTGCCAATTCATTTTACTATGTAAGTGCTATTTAGTGGCTCCCTAATGCTTTTTTACCTGGTTTCCTAAGATAATTTTCAATATTATGGTTTACTCCCCCCTGTTATTCACATAGCCTGGGGCTGGGTCACACCATGAGGTAGCTCACTCCTATCTGCAAAGCAGAGCTAGAAATGTGTATTGTGCAGACCTCACACTTCTCAGCTAGTTTGCTTGCTAGAAGCATTAACAAGTCTTGTATGAAGAAAAGTAAGGGAATGCCCTGGTTTGTGGTATGCCAGAGCACACTGCAGCCGCTGGTTTCCCAAGGAGTCGGCTCCTCTATGGGCAGCATAGGTCAGGAGAGTGCTTCTGTGGCTCCTTCCGTGGTCTGGCAGTCAGCTGTGCTGTTAATTAGCTGGCTAAGAGTTTTACTGATCACAAAGGCATTTGTAGGATACAGGCAAAGCCATAACTACATCCTTTATGTCCTGCCTCAATCTACAGACAGACGCTTCTAACATCTTGACAGAGGTCATGGAAATTATTTTAGGGAAGATGTCCCATAACACCCCACAAGAAGCTGGAAAAAAGATTTATATTTTCAGTGACAAATGACTCACTTGTTTGCTTCACTAAGCTAAACTTAATGTGACTGACTGTAATGGTTAGGTATGACAGATGCTTGTTGTGCTGGTTCAGCCATCATCATTCTACGCCACCATCAGTTGCCTTATCACACAGGCCAACACTGAACTCAGAAACATCACCTCTGATGTCTTCTTTCAGACAGTCCTGACACAGGTTCCTGCGGGCCCAGCTCCTCCACTGCGGTGCCAGCATCATCTGCTGGACACAACGAACAGAGATGGCTCCCTCAGTAGCCCTCACATGGAAGGACACCACCCAGAGAGCTCAGCAAGATGCAACCAGCCCCAGAAGAAGCCACACCCAACAGGAAACTCCTATGACTGATCAGCTCCTGGTTAATATAGTCCTGGTCTCACCCACCACCCCAACCATGACCACCTGGGTGAGGGCAGAGCCACAGGCTGACTAGGTTCTGCCTCTGAAACATGAAGACAATAAGAAAACCAAAACATTCTGCTAGGTTGCGACTCATCCACAGGTCAACTCCAGCTCGGGGCCCACAGGTCAGGCCCCAGCATTTCAGTGCTGAGGTTGAGCTCACTGAGGAACTGCTGGGTGACGCCATCTAGTTTGTTTGGGTTTCAGTCATAGAGGTGTGCACTATTGTATTTCACATGCACCCAGCCCCTAAAAGATATTGTCCCTTTTTTCCTCTCCAACACTCTTTCAGTCAAACTTGCACCTAATTTTTGCAACAAAAATTCTCTTTTTAGCAGTGTTTAGATAAGACTCATTTTTATGTTCAAATTATCATATATAAATATGGGCTTTTGTAACTCTTAATCCATTTTTGTGCTAAGTAGCAAAACTGGCAGTACTGTTCATGACTTAAAAACAACTTTAAACCTGCATACCGGCTTTTTTATTAATACTTGAAACCTCTGGGTGTCTGGCCCCAGCATTTTGCTGTGGGTAAAGCCCTGCAGCTCCTGTCAGTGCTAATTCACAGTATGGTGATTCCAGGCCAAAGATGCCAACTGTACCAAGAAGCACTGCTGAGACTGTATTTTCTCAAAGCAGTGTAGGTTGCTTAGTGACTTGTCACCAAAACAAATACGGTCACTTGGGTATTTAAAGAGCAGTCTTTCCTGAAGGGTCTGGCATTTTGCAGGGACACCTGTTACTTGCATGCTTGAAATTTCTGTCCTGAAATGACAGAGTGTCATTTAGAGCTCAATGTCACACTCCAGCTGGTTAACACTTTTTATAAGGAAGTCATGCAACGTGTGCAATCCTCTCTGACTCATCTCACACCAATGTTGCTTAAATCACACTTCAATGTCCACCTTGTCAGACTGACCACAGGAGATAGATTCAATAAAGCACTACTCTTTTGCAGACACAAGGCAGTTTATACAATTGTCTCCTATTTCTTCATCCTTGGTGGAAACTGAAGGTAAATAGCACACTTCCTATCAAAATACACCATTCAGTCACGTGTGAAGAAGGAAGGGCAATATTTGAGGGTTTCCCACCAGCTGGGACATGAGTTGCCCTGTGACATCAGATCACCCCACACACGCACAACAGCACTGAGCACTGAAAGTCCCCTTAAAGCACTGAAAGGGCTCTGCCCTATAAAGGTCAAAGCTCATATTTTCATGGCTGGAGGTAATACAACAGACTCAAGGGTTTTGTTGGAAGTACATGACAGCCAGTGCAAGCTCCAGTAGTTGAAGGGTTCAGGTATACTGGCTTGTTTCTCTTTTCACTCAACTCCAAAATTAGTTGAAGTCTCAGTAAATACTGAGTAACAGATTTATGTAATAAGGCTTTAAGTATCTATAACAACAGAGTGATTGACACCAAAAGGATGGCAGCTTAAGAGTCACTAGTATACATGTTCACACTTCACCCTTCTCACCTCAGCCTGTCACCCACAAAACCAAAAAAGCCCCAAATACATTATATTTGTTAACATTATATATGTTTTCCAAACCCAAAGGTTTCACAGGGAACTTTACTTCACCCTTTCTGTCTGCAAACTCGATGCTGGCACAGCTAATGACTGCCTTTGCTGCAGGACTGGGGCTACAAAAAACAATTAGTTTCTGGTCAAGCCATTGAAAGCAAGAAGGAAAGAGGGCAGAAAGGAGGCCCATCCCTAGGAAGGAGTGCCTGGAGATGCCATTGTGCTACCAGCTCCCACGCTAAACAGCAGTCATCACTTCTCCTCATGGTAAAGCCAGGTCTTTTGCCTGGCTCCTTTCAGAATGGTGCATGGGGTAGTATGCCTGCGGAGTACACAGGACATGCACAAATTAATTGAGTCCTTTCAGCACACCCACCATATCTGAGTGTGGCCTTCTTCTCATTTTAGAGTTTGACAAACATTCCTAATGATGTCTTAAACAAGCTGTGCCTCTTTTCCTTTCAAGTTTTTGATGTCCTATCTGAAACATGGAGCTGATTTTTTAAGAATACTGAGTCAGCTTTCTAATATTTCTTTAAATACTTAAAGTGAATCTTTCCTATTGACCTGAATTATGCCTATGAAGATAGAGAGTTTCAGACATCAGCTATCAAGTAATAAGCACTTGGGAAGTGTGAAATGGCCAGTGTAACTAACCATGAGAATTTTGGTGGAAGCCACTTGCTTTGCACCACCAAGATCCTGTAGCAGACTCAAGTGGCATCCGGCTGGCCAGGGCGGTGGTCAGTCCCCTTAACCACAAGGCTATATTTTTGCTTTTCCTGCAATTGTCAGACCCTTTTGCTACAAACCCTTCAGCTCCTACAACAGCAAACAGCTTCCTTCAATACACAGTCCTGACTCATAGCCAGAATCACATCCTGTCCAAGGAACGAGGAAGGGCTTTGTGAAGAAAATAACTTGGTCATGTAATTATCAGCAGCTTGATCAGCCATGTGCATGTGGGAATGCAAAATAAGACTGCTGGCAGTACTTACTGAATTTTTTAATTGTTTGACTTTGTCATATTTTCCCTTTAACTTTGCTTTTCTTCGTAGTTATATACACACATGTCTATCCACATGAAGAAGCTATTCAGAGAGACTAGATGGTGCTGGAAGAAGTGTGGGATCGGAGAGGTGAGAACAATGGGAACATGGAGTGCATCTTGGGGCTGAAGAATACTCAGAGATGAGGAAACATAAAGGAGAAATAAGGCAACTATGGACAATCACAAAATGCTGACGAAGGAAACCTACAGTTTGCTGGTTTATTAAATTAATACTGGGGGTGAGACGGGGGAAGCATGAATCCAAATAGACAATACGTCTTGAATAATGCATGCAACTTACAGATTATTTGTTCGCAGAGCTTACTCTCCAGAGGTTGGTGCATTGAGAGAGCCAGGACAAAAAGCAGGAACACCCCATACCTTGGTCTGACTCTGGTAAAACATACACGTAGTTCTACACTGAAATACATAAATGAGAGATCTTTCTTTTCAAATATTCAGCAGAGAGGCTAGATGATTATGTAAGAAACATTTACAATCAAGATTTTCAAGACCCAGCTGGATAAAGCCCTGAGGCAACCTAGCCTAACTTCATAGCTGGCCATGCTTTCAGCTAGAGGGCAGATGAGAGACATCCTGAGCTCCCATCCAACCTAGATTATCTTGTGAAAGACTAACTAATAGCACCAACAGCTAGAAAACATGGGACTTATGCACACTTAGCATTTGGCTGAGAATCACAAAGTATATTTCCAGTCTCCTTGACAGCAGTGGAGCTATTCACAGGAAGAAGTTGAGCAGAACCAGGTTCTTACTTACCAGCCTGGTTTGATGGGCTGTGATACTATAAAATGCACTGTTCCAAAAACACTCTGATAGTAATTTTCCAACAGCATAACAAGAATGAAAGTTGGCTGAAAAGCATGAGGCCATCAAAACCAGGAATTTTACAAGGCATGTTGCAAATACATTTTTGAAAGATTTTCATGTGTTTGAAAACATGATTATAGTTAGCTTAATCAGAAGTTCCCGGTATTTATATATATGTATTTTTGTATTAATAAATGGCCTACCAAGCCTGGCAAAATTCCACTTTGCACAGCAGTGTACACAGTGTATTCCTATCTCCGGATGAACAATTCTGTTTTAACATATTGTGGCTTGATAAGAAGTGAGCACACCAGTAATTCATAACCTTGTAGCTGCCAAATCACAGAAGAGTAGGGGTTGGAAGGGACCTCTGGAGATCATCTAGTCTAACCCCCCTGCCAAAACAGGTTCACCTAGAGCAGGTCACACAGGAATGTGTCCAGTCAGGTCTTGAAAGTCTCCAGGGAAGGAGACTCCACAACTTCTCTGAGCAGCCTGTTCCAGGGCTCCATCATCCTCATAGTAAAGAAGTTTCTCCTCACGTTGAGGTGGAAATTCCTGTATACATGTTTATGCCCTTTACTCCTCATCCAATCACTGGTTACCACTGAAAAGAGTGGTCCCACCTTCCTGACATGCACCCTTCAGATATTTATAAACTTTGACCAGATCCCCTCTCAGCCTTCTCTTCTCCAGGATAAACAGCCCCAGGGATCTCAGCCTTTCCTCATAAGAGAGGTGTTCCAGTCCTTTAGTCAGCCTCGTAGTCCTCCATTGGATTCTCTCAAGTATTTCCCTGTCACTCTTGAACTGAGGAGCCCAGAACTGGACACAATACTCCAGATGTGGCCTTACCAGGACAGAATAGGGGGGGGAGGAGAACCTCCCTTGACCTTCTGGCCATACTCTTCTTAATGCAGCCCAGGATACCATTGGCCTTCTTGGCCACAAGGGCCAATTGCTGCCTCATGGTTAATTTACAGTCCACCAGGACCCCAAGGTTCATCTCTGCAGAGCTGCTTTCCAGCAGGTCAACCCCTAGCATGTACTAGTGGATTGGGTTATTCCTCCCCAGGTACAGGACCCTACACTTGCCCTTATTGAATTTAGGAGGTTCCTCTCTGCCCAACTCTCCAGCCTGTCCAGATCTCACTGAATGGCAGCACAGCCTTCAAAAACACCCTCAGGAGCAAGATAGGAACAAAGTAATCAGACCGCCTCACCTCTGCACACTTTACAAGGAACACTTCAGGACTGAGGACCATATGACCCACTATGGGAAGCAGCCCTCCTCAGAAACGTTTCCCCAATTTCCCATGTCCACAGTGATGCTAATACTGGCTGTCCCCATTTTGGTGTGCATGTGCTTTCCCATACACAAGATGCAAGAGCATAATCAGAAAAAAAAGCAATACAGATGCTTCCTCCCCTCTTGAGAAATTTCTTAACTTTCCAGAGGACCTGCGTCAGACTGCTGGCACAATGGTCCCTCCCTAATTTAAGGAGCCTTAAACCCCCTGATGAAAGGCAAAAGGATTCCCTGCTGCTGAGACACTGCATCTCTTTCCTCCCTCTGCACTTCACCAGTTTGGCTGCGTCATGACTGTCCATACTTTAGTTGGCAAAATCTAGCAAATTTGACTCCAGAGTGCTCTAAACATTACCTTGAATTCCTGGAGGACAGGGAGAGTCCCAGCAGACTGCCATTATATATAGCATTGTGTTTGCATGAGCAATTTGATGGCACAAACTTATCTGTGCCAGCAAGCCCTTATGCAACATAGACTTCCTCCAAGGGAAGATTCTTGACCTCAAAGAACAGCAAAACACCTGTTTCACCTGGCAGAACACATCACCACCAGCAAATTGGTGACTTCTGTACAAAGGAAAAAGAAAGCACAGGTACCCTTCCAAGGGAGGTGTTACCCTCACAGCTCATCTTCAATAGTGCAAGCTGAAGGAAGTCCCCAGGAGCACTGTAGAAGAAGCGGACATGAGCCAACTGCAGATTCCTAGAGGAATGGCATCTGGGCATGTCCACAGCACCAGGTGGGAGACAGCAGGAATCAGGAAAAAAGGGGAATGTAATAGCACCCTCCTAAGCTTTAATAAGTCTTGGAATCCAACACAACACTATTAATAATCCTGACTTTTCTTTACCTTTCCTAGAAGCTTTAGCTGGCATTTGCAAAGTTAATGCTGCTGTATTCTTGTGAGCTTTTGCCATCATTATCCTGAAGAGATGGCTAAGAAACTACTCACTTCTCAATGCAGAAGCTTCAGGCTGTCTGCAAACATGAGATCTCTACCACTGGTTTACTTTTGAATGCTAATGTCACAGCCACAAACATTAATGTATTAATTTAATTTTAGAAAACAGAAGTCTGAAATTAGGGAGCAGGCAAAGATGATAGATGTAAGTTCTGTAGCCTGCTGTCTCCGTTCTTTCCTGTTGTTGATACTCACACTTGCAATTTGCCCTGTTTCAGAGGTGTCTCTTACCAGTACGTTCTGCAGCACAAACCATAGCTAGGGATGTATTTTAGTAATACTAATTACACTGAGGTGCACATCATCTAAACCACGCTCTCTCTACAGCAGCATTTCCCTGGGCATTATGGAGAATTACTGTGCTTTGAACACTTTCAGACACTGGAGGCCAGCCAAAGACATTTCTAGTCTTCATTTCTGTGAAGAATTAGACAAGTTCTCAGTTGAGTAGTTTTGCAAGTGAGGTATTTAAGCAAACCGCACTTCCACTTTGCAGATAGTATGATAATAATCTGTGGTAAAACACTGTCATTTTGTTGCAGTTCTCTTTTACATACAGTTGTTCCATTTGGGGAAAAAAAAAGCCAACCCACAAAAGCTTGTAAGAAAGAAAATCCTACAGAACTTGAGTCTGTAGGTGTTCCTCTCAAAAATGTCATATTTTTATCAATATTGGAAAACACCTCTTCCTTCCATTCAATAAGCAGCCTTAATTGAGATGTTCTGTGATTACCTGCCAAATTTCATCCACAAGATAGCTGCAGGGGCAGCAAGGCAAAAATACGCGTGGCGGCTTGCAATCAATTGTAAAATGCTCACAGCAGGACAGGAAACAAAGTCAGTTTTGGATTTCTTTTCCCTTCTGCACAGTTGTCATACATTTTCCCAGACATCACAAAGCCGAAAAATAGTGTCTTCTTATCCCTATATGCAGTTGCATCATATGCTATTAAATACACAAAATTCAGTAAATTTTATGAGAATTAGTTTTCTGGTCAGTAAATATCTTTGTCCAAGTGCACTGTTTTCTCCGTGGCCAGTACCAAACAGCCACATAGGCCATAAATCCTCAGTTTAGCTCCCTAGTATCTCTGCAGTTGCCTAAGTGACTTTGAGTCACTCTGCTTTACCCTTGCTACTTCAGGCAAATGAAAAGAGAAGAGATATGTTAAAAGCACAGTTAATTACTAAGGAAGGTTCACAGCTCTCACAGTGAAAAGAGCTTGCTTCCCTATTTGTAATTATGCACATGGCTATGCACACAATGCTCTGCGCTACACGTGCACGTGCATATTTAAGCCATGAGTTCCACACGCATGTTTTGTTGTAATACAGGTGTGCTTGCTGGGCCCTGCCTGGTTAATGGTGACGGAATGTCTTAAGCCTCTTTCAAGTCCTTCCACACCCACATGCTTAACCCCAGGTGCTAAGTCCAGAAGCTTCAGGACACCTCTCAGCAGTCTGCATAGTTTAAACACTCAGGCTGGAGCCAGAGACTACAAATTATAGGAAAGTTCTTGATTTGTAAGATTGTTTTATAAACTTGATTAATTAAAAATCCTACCTCTGTATGAAAGCAGATGATTTCCCCAATCTGAATTAACAGCAACATCCCCAGAACTCAGCCCTGACTGAACAATTGCTGAATTGTCTCCCCCTGTGAGCTGAGAAGTGCTTTCTTGGAAGAAGCATCACCAGCCATCTTCCAGAGAATATATACAGCACCTGAAGTTTTTTCTTCTAGAGGTCTTTATGCAATTTTAACAGATAAAGCAAATGCGTTGTTCCAGCTGTCAACAGACAGATTTCCTGAATTAAGGAAAGGATGTGTGGTCCTCCAAACCCTCTCAAATTTCTCTTTGAACAAGAACTTATTCAGGACTGAGTTGCTTTTTAGTTTTCTCATGCTGTTGCACAATGCCTAGAACATTTTGTCTCCATCCCTGATACCTGAGTAGATTGCTCAAGAGTTGACTGTGTAGATGAACGCTGCCTAGAAAGTACAAAGTTCATGCTGAGAGGCCCTTTACAGAAGTCATTGCAGTGACATTACATAAATCATTACAGAGATTTCATGAATTTTTAACATCATGTCAGAGAATGGCTCAATGACTATGCATAAAACTTTAGCTGCTTAGAAAAGACGTTAGCTACATTTCTACTTAGGTTCCTTTTTCTGGGATGAAAGCTTGCTAAAATTACTGAGGTGATATTTCAGATTTCCAGCCTGGCAGTTCACAATATGTAAGCACAGACTCTGATCTGTCTATAGTGGCTGCCTTGGGCTGCTTTTTGCCATTAGCACAGCAACAATACTTCATTTTCCCACCCTGTTATTCCAGCACCTTTTCACCCTCCCAATAAAATTTACTATTGTGTGCTACCTCAGCTTGACTTTGCAGTAGCTGCATGCTCTTCTTTCACTTTTCTTCTTGGCTATTTTCTGCTGATTTATGATCAACATCACACAGCTGAAGACTAAATGAGGCAGGGTTTGAGGGTTTATTAGGAAAAAGTGGTACCCTCCCAGCTTGTCTCCATACCCCATGCAGTCAGAGCAGTATGTTCAGGTAACCTGACTGGTATTTCTCCCTTGCTCCAGATCCTGGCACAACTCAAAGTAGGGGGCTGCCTAGATCAACACTCTGCTTATACTTACCTATGGCCTATTAAAGTCCAACTGACCATCACACCTTCCTCTTTCCATAAGACCCCTTCTGACCTTTCTTCCCACTTCCGTTGCAAAATGGAACCTCCTGTCGGTGTAAGACTAGATTTTCTTTTGCCTGCTTTGGTGAGAAGCCTTTGGCCAGCTCTGTGCAGTTAGCATTATTTGCTCTAAGTCCACAGAAGTCTAAATATCTATCCATGGTGAAGTTAGCAGTAGCCTGGGTGCAAACAGGGTTGTAACAACTAAATAACATTAAGTCCCTCAGCTTTTCCTCATAAGATGTATTCTTGAGACACTTCACCAGCTTTCTTGTCCAGAGAAGAGCAATGAAGCTGGTGAAGGGTCTTGAGAATAAGTCTTGCGAAGAGTGGCTGAGGGACTCAGGGTTGTTTAGTCTGAAGAAAA
>VZZY01013889.1:0-15788 GCA_013400335.1 Eurystomus gularis
GCTCTCAACTTGTTCTTCATCCTATCCCAGGCAGAACTCGATACGTTCCAGTTGCTCTCTCATATAAAGAGCAGCTCCACCACCTTGCCTTTCCTAAAAAGTACATGGCTGTCCATGACAGCATTCCAGTCACATGAGCTATTCCACCACGTCTCTAATTGCCATGCGATTGTGGCCCTGTGACTTCACCCAGATCTCTAGTTCTTTCTGTTTATTCCTCATGCAGCATGCGTTAGTGTAGAGGCATTTCAGAGAGGTAACTGAGCACACAGGTTTCCCTGGAGGGTGCAAGAGGATCCGCCATAACCATACACACTTTTGAGGTGGTTGGCCTTCTAGCTCTCATCTTGGAAGGCAGCGAAGGAGCATTTGTCACTGCTCTGGTTGGCCTGGCTTACTCCCCAGTTAGATATGATGGCATGAGCATTGCCATTTTGGACCCGCCCTCCAAGTCTTTCAAATCATAAACATGACTTCTGCATAGATTTAGGATGTTTTCCCTATTTTTCTCTTCCCCTGGAAACAGTTTTAACTGGCTTCAGAAGACCTCTTTTTTTTTTTTTTTTTTTCTTATAGTGCAAGTTAAGAACTTGGGTATTTTCCTTACCATAGATTACATGTATCAGTAGAAATAGGTTTATAAAGAAACTTCTTCTTTTTAGGAAAGTGTTACTCCTTCAAACTTCCATTCCAATTTGATATTTTTCCCACTGTAGGTTCTTTCTTACAGCCTTAAGCATCAGCTCTGCAATACTTCTAAAGCTTCTAGTATAGTCTTGTGTAGTCTCACGAAAGCCAGACCAGAACTGAGGAACACCCCTTAGCAACCTTATTAACCTTTATCAGTGCCCTAAGCGCTGGTAGAGCACTCTCCACATCCAGCACGAAAAGAAGAATGAAGGCTATAGAATCATTTAGGATGGAAAAGATCATCAAGTCCAACCTTCATCCCAACATTCCCCTGACCACTAGACTGTGTCCTGAGGCGCCACATCTACTCATTTTTTTTTTAACACCTCCAGGGACGGTGACTCCACTGCTGGGCAGCCTGTTCCAATACCTAACCACTCTTTCAGTAAAGAGCTTCTCCTAATACCCACTCTAAATCTCCCCTGGTGCAACTTGAGGCCATTACCTCTTGCTCTGTCGTTAGTTGCTTGGGAGAAGAGACCAGCACCAGCCTCACTAGAACCTGCTTTTAGGTAGTTGTAGAGAGCAACGGGTCTCCTCTCAGCCTCCTCTTCTCCAAGCTAAAGAATCCCAGTCCCCTCAGGCAAAGGCCCCAGTAAGTGCAAAGATGTCTTAGGATTTCTTAAACCTCTTGTCCTCTATTTTGTTGTATAAATACCATTTTCTCCAGAAGACCTGGATTTAGATTCTGTGCCCGTCTTTCTTCTTTCTACTTCTCAGAATAGAAGAATAGCTCCTGACAATAGGATTAGTTTAACATTTTAATTTGCGAACATTTTAGAAATGGGCTCTGGCAGGAAACTGTAACTTGCCTTTCAGAGGCCTTAGTCAGTCGAACTGTGTTTAACTTGGAGAAGACTGGTTTGGAGATACTGCTCCTTCATCATACTGTATCTGCATCACTAGCAAGTTAGGTGGCTCTCTGTACTTGTTTTTGTCCTCCCAGTCCCACCATCATTTTCATAGCATTGTGTTGCCTTGTTGCTGGAGTAGTACTGGGGAAGAAACTCCTCGTTGCATCCTGTCTGCCCGTAAAATAATTTTCTACTGCCTAGGAAAGTAAGGGTTCAGTTCCTCTTTAAAGTGTGTGTATCTCCCTCTTGACTTGTGACCTGACAGCTCAGCTGCTACTCTCTTAGATATTTCTTCCATCTCGAAAATACTGCGGCGAGCTGTCTGCTGTCCATCAAAACAAGTGTCTACCTTCAGAAGAGAATCCAGGTGTAAACTACTATGTGTGCTGTCAGACTGAAGTACTTAAAGTTGCAGCGTGCAGGAGGATACGTATGTGTGATGTGGATACACCATAAATACTCTGGCAGCACATGAGCCGTTCCTATGAACACAGAGGCTTTGCTGCTTAGCTGAGGTAGCAGGGCCAGGCATCCGGGTGTCTCGCTGTCCAGCTTAGGCACCTTTAGGTAAGGTTGTTGACTCTTCAGCAGTTTAAGGGGACTTTGCCCAGTTTAAGCTTCATGCATTTTTGTGCTCAAAAAGCATGCTTTTTTCAGACGGGTCCATAGTGCAGTTTAATATATACATTTAAGCAGAACAGCTTAAAAATTTCAACACAGGGAATAAGCGGAGAAATACAAAAAATTAGCAGCTTGCTGCATGTGTGGCCACATACAATAAAAACCCCACCTGATGTCTGGTACAGTCTCACACACCAGGGATGTCTAATTCCTAGTACACTGTGGGTTTAGATCATATGTACTTCTCAAAACCAGAAAATAATTGATCCATTAAAGATTGAAATGCACAAAATATGACAGCACTTCAGTTACGGCAAGCACTGCTTAGTTTTCTAGAAAATGCCTTGACATGTATTCTAGGAATCTGACCTTGAGACTAAAATCATAGGCTATGTTTACATGCTATTATATAAAGATTTTACTTCCCACTTGCTCAAAGTCATTCTGTGAGGAGGAAAATCAGTCATTAAGTCATAGAAAAACTAACATAGTAGAAAATGTTGAACTGATTGATTATAAACTCACAGAGTGTCTAGCACTGTTTAGCCACTGGTGTTTTGACAGCCATTAACTCTTTTTAAAAGTGATTACTTTTTTGAAAATGTTATTTCCATTGGCAAACACAAGAACATGTCACTGCAACAGATATAAAATTCTATGAAAATGCTTTTTAAGAACTATTATTGATATAATTAAGAAGTATAAGTGTTTTTCTTTTCCTTTTTTCTCCCCATTTCTTGCCCATGGCATAGCTTTATTTTTGCTGTGAATCCTTCCAGAATTCCTAAAAATCATTTCCTTTGTGACAAAACACAGGAGGTGCCATAACTGATCCTTGCCAGCTAAAAAGTTATCTAAGTAGAAGGAAATTTTCATGAGCATGGCTTGACTATAGTAACGTGGGATAAACTTTCAGACTATCTCCGGATGTGATTATTTTGTTTAGTGTTTGGATTTTTTTACCCTAACTATATTCAGTTATTTTGTTCCAAAATAAATAGTAATTTATTTTATAAAAACAAACTGATGGCTTTTTTAATTCCCCATCTTCATATAGACCATGCACAGTCTTAGTTTTTAACCTCCAGCATTTGTAAGTGTTAACGTCTTAACAACAGTTCAGCAGTGCTGCAAATCACAGATGGACAAAGTTTCCACCTGGGGCAGGGGTAGAAACTTTGCTCTGCAAGGACCTTGTGCCAGAGTTGAAGGTAAACACCCTATGGGCTAAATTCAGTCGCTTCCTAGATACTTGCACCACACGGGCACGTAGCTCGGTTTAGCTGTTTGGCAAATTTCATGTATCGCTTTTTGCCATCAGAAGCAACAGCAAGTAAGGTGGTGTGAGTATGTTGGATTTAGGTTTAGTAGCGGATTGCCCTAGGGGAAAAAAGGGATGTTGGGGTCTGGATTAATTTGTTCAGATCCCTCCATAAGTATAACAGGAAGTCCTCCAATGGGAACTTAAAATTGTCCCTCTTTGTGGCCCTGCTTGTTATTCACCTGAATGGCTTATAGCTACTGGAAGCTTTTCTACTGGAGCTACGGGCACTTCTCAAGAGTTTCAGAGTTTGAGAGCTCACTCTGTAGAAACAAATGGATGATCTTCCTTGCCCCCTTTTCCTCTGCCTGGTCAATGGTAACAGCTTTCTGACCAGCACCATGACTTGTAGCTAACACTCCCCTGAGGCTTCCCATAAAATAAGTTGAGTCAGTGTCACATGGCAGTGCTAGAAACTCAGCATTGAGATTAATCAAGGTTTTTCTATCCTTTTCTTCATTCTTTGGTGATACTAATCAAACTAATTTTCAGACTTGTCTTCCTGATTGTATTTGAGCTCTAAGTATAAATTTTCTTCAAAGTAGAGAACACCAGATATTTTAGGCTTTGAGGAATGTATTTCCAGATCCAAGGGCCAAGTCAGGATTCTTTTCTCTTCCCTGTACTGGAGATTAAGTGACTCTAACCTGGTCATTTCAGACCCAGCTCCAAAGTACAAACCAGATTTTTTTTTTTTTTGCCCCTCACATCTTCTTTAAAAATGTAAGCTGCAGCTCAGGAATATTGACATGTCAGCATAAAATTGACTATAAATTCTCTATTTCTGGTGTTGCAAGACATGCACACGTGCACAGGAAAACTGTTTTGCGGCTAGTATGTGTAGTGTGTAACAAAATTACTCATGCAGCAGGTAATGAAATGTTTTCATTGATGGTAGAGGGCTGATGAGAGTTAGAAGTGGAGGTTAATAGAATCTTTCCAAAAAGTTTTTGGGTGATACTTTTTCAGCTTTCAGTGTGTTTTAACTAGCTGAATATTCCGGGTAATTTAAGGATTTGTTATCCTTCTAAGTGAGGGGAAGGGGGGGGGGTTGCAAGGAAAAGTGAGAGAAGGAAAAAAAAAGCAAGCAAACACAACAAAACACAAACTCAACTTGCTGGGATGTTAAATGTAATGTCTAACTACCCTGCGTTAAAATGACACTGGATTTTCCTTTATGCAATAAAACTGCATGTCTGACTCGTTCACTAGCTGATGTTGGAAATGCATAGATAATATTTAGCTTGGAAAAAGTTACAGCCTTTAACAAAAACAGAATATAATTTATTTTTGTAGTGAAGATGAATTCTTCAAGTTTCTTCAGAAGTTGGATAAGCAGTGTGATGAGCTGGCCCTTTCTCTGCAGACCCTGAATAAGCTTGTCCTCAAAAATTCTCACAAGGTATTCAAGCAAAGAAAAAAAGACTGATTTAGAAGTATATTATTCTGGAATATTCTACCTTGTATTATGAAAAATGTGAATACTTATCAACTGTCTTGATTATTGTATAGCTATATAGAGCTGTACAATGTTCTTTCTCTAAGGAACACTTTTAAAAATAATTCTTTCAAAGAGTTAAGCCACCCAGTTAAGGGAGATAGATCTGTTTTTTGTATTTCTGCTGATAGGGGAGTTAAGGTGACCAACAGTTCCCACAAAGGCTGGTAGAGAGTAGTAGATTATGTTGCGCATAACTCGTACTATGAAAGCCCATCATAAATGCAGTTATAAACTTTTTCTGACACTTGTCTTTTATGATACGTTAACTAAAGGATACTCAATTTATAATTGAATAATTCTGGCAAATAACTGTGACTGTTAACAGACAATTCTGCAGCGGGCACTGGCTGGAAGTTACACTGAAATCCACAAAGACTTGGTTTGCAGTGTTGAAAAGCTGGGAGAAGAAGTTGCCATACTGAAGAACTCAGTGGAGAAGGTGGGTGTGTGCGAGACAAATGTGATATCCATCAGCAAAATATTTTGTACCTTGGTCTGCCACAGGCTCTTTAGCTGGGGCTTGGACATTGTATCCACCTCTCCCCCTTCCACCTTTGCATGGACAGGATGAGAAATAATCTAAAATATTCCACACCAGTGTGGACAGTGTCCAAAGGAAGGCACAGTCAATCTTTTTCTTTCTACAGCTGGAAAGAAGGAAGTGGAAGGTAACCCTGTGCTCTTGGACAGCCGGTGTGGCATAAATGCCACTCGAAATACTTACAGTCTTACTTCTTAATTAAGGAATCTTTTGTTTGGAATTATTGACTCGTAAGGAAGATACTAAGGTTTTATGGATTGAAGGGAAGGCATCCCAGATAACTACAGACTGACAAAAGAAGAGGGTGGGAGAGGTCAAGGCTAGATGTTAGCACCATATCAGTCATTCTCAAACCAACACAATGACACACCCTTGTCAGATGGGGTCATTTTAAGTAATAGGCTAGTAAAAGGAATGGGATAGAGTAAATGGAGCATCAGTGTCAGAAAGGAATCTGTTGCTGAATGAAGGCATGTGGAACTCAGACCTTGAGTAATGCTAGTAATGCAATTTCCTGTGGTTTAAGCAAATTTAATGTAATATAACAGCCTTCTCCCAATAAATCACTTAACACCATATATGTTTAAGAGGTAGATAGAGGTTGTGGCAACAAACTTTTTAGCTGTTTGTGTTCCTTTTCTTGCATATGCAGAAATCAAATGTGTGTTTGTATGTGCCTCCTCTATGTACAGGCTCGTTATAAGGGCAGGGTGGCGGGGGGAGGATCTCAGTTAGGTGCCACTTGACTTTGCTCTCATCTGTACTTAAGGTTTTATAGCTGTCAAGATGAAGCACAGTGGCT
This sequence comes from Eurystomus gularis, assembly GCA_013400335.1. Lineage (NCBI taxonomy): Eukaryota > Metazoa > Chordata > Aves > Coraciiformes > Coraciidae > Eurystomus > Eurystomus gularis. Next base: position 6,331 of record VZZY01013889.1, read on the forward strand.
CCATACCCGGTGTTAAACAGAGGTATTAAACATTAACCTTCTAATTACTTCACAAATGTAATTCCTCTTCTGTTAAAATACTGTAGCATTTTTTGAATTTCATTGATGAAGACTTTAATACAAAATGCATTTGTGTTACTGAGTTTATGATGGGGCAGTCTTGAATGAGTAGAGCATTGAAACATTTATTAGGAAAAGGGCCAATTTAAGTGAAACAGTTAAACCTCTTAGATAACAGGTTTGTATAAATTCCCTTAAAATTTTCAGTACTGTTTGCTTAGTCGTCACAAGTCATTGCCAGCAGTACATGTTATGTCTGTAGCATGTAATTTTTGAAAGCATGGTAAACGAGGTGGCCTTCCAAGCCTTATAAACTAAGGCAGAGAATCAGAACCTAACCCTGCTGCACATCATGACAAGGCTCTGCTCAGCTTCAACATGTGTTTGAGCAGGCACTTGTAAGGTCCTTCATGCTCCCTTTAATCTCAAGGAAGTCTTGCTTTTGTAATAAACAGTTGTTGTAGTAATTAAATGCCCAAAGTTCTGGTTAAAACATGATTGGAGTTTAAATGTTTTGTTATTAGATTTTTGTATCATCTATTAGCAGTGTGTTTTACTTCTGAGGAATTAAGTTTGTAAATGAACAGTTTTTCTAATGTATGTTACAGAATGAGTGTCAGGTAAGGTAAAGGCTTGCACATGTTTATTTCAACTGAAGTAGGGCAGAGACACACAATGAGAAATAATAGCAATCCTAGGTGCGTGCAAATTCTTAGGACTAGGTACTTTTATCACATACTTAAGAAATTTTCACACTAACTTTTTTCCTTTGTTGCACTTTTTACATGAACTTAACATCTGCCTCAGCATGAACAGAGGAATGACCACAGACCAGTGAAAATTCCAGAAAAAGCATCCACCTTGGAAGAAAAATTCGTGAAAATGGGAGTAGTAACATTGCTGGGATTTAGTTTTTTCTTCTTTGTAACTAAGTTAGTGGTAAAGAAAACCTGACTTTAAGTTTATTGCTGTGAATACTTTTGGAAAATTTGATCGCATTATGCTTCCGTTCACTATATGCAGCTGAGCTGAAGTCACGTGAAAACTTGTGTAGTTTCTCATCACATCTGTAGTATTTGCATCTTTGATCTACAAATAGTTATTAAAAATTAGAACTGCTTACTTACATGTATCTTAGGGATTAATTTCAAAATTATTTTTGGTATAGACTGTAGGTCTGAAGTCTTGTCAAAGCCGCTTTTCGGTTTTTTGGCATAAAGCTGTAATTATTGCTTACAAATTACTAGTTTCATTTTTACCTTTAGCTGTTGTTCAGAGGTGAACATGAGCAAATAATTCTGGTTATATCACATTTGTATTTAACGTTATGATGCAGATGTGTTTTGGGGGTTTGGAGGGTTTACAATATTTTGAGTATCTCATGCATTTTTATGTTGATAAAGATCTTTTCTCTTGCAGTTTTTCATATTAATCTGTCATCTGAAAAACTTCCCAGTGAGGTGTGCTTTTTTTTTTTCCTTTGTCACAATCGCAGCCCTGGAGATCTTATTATACATTGCCAAAAAAGTCATTTTCCACTGAGCTGTGATACTCAAGTGATGCCTGAAATCTGTTTCCTTAGGGATACTTACTTAAGAGTTTCATCACATCTATTGAAAGAATCATAGCAATCCTTTGTGATAAAGAATGCAAGCAACTCAGAACTCTTTTCTTGATCTGGTCTTTCACTGCAACAGCTTCATGCTTAGAGTAGTTTTTTTCTTAGTATTTTCTCCACTTCAAAGGCTGTTTGTAATTCTGCAGTGAAACATTAATTCCTGTTTTTCATCTGGTTACCAAACCAGCTATGTTGGAAAAAAAGGAGCTGGTATATAATTCAAATCTGTTATGATTTTTGTAGAGCTCAATAAACATCTGTAAAAATGCTGAGTATTTCTATCGTTTTTCTATCAAAATGAAAGAAGGGCAGTGAACCTCAATGGGTATGTCACGCTTTAGCTCTCTCTTGGTTTCAGAGATGTTGTGTGGAGTCTTAATATTTGGTGTTCCCTCCAGAGTCTAGGAAGATGATGATAAAAACTTGACTGCTGCTCACAGCGATTCTCTGCTTTTTTGGAAAACTCTGTTGGGTGTTAGCATGTTTCCTTGTTACTATAATTCCTTTCCTCCCAGGTTTCTCCTTCAATGCAAGGGGCACCTTATGGACGGATGAGGCCAGAGGCAAATACAACATCAGTTGGGCTTTTTCTACTCTGTTTCCAGCTTCGGGGCAGAAGGGATAAGCTGTGTTCCCCACCGCCACCATCCACCAGGAGAATCACAGAATGGTAGGGCTTGGAAGGGACCTCTTCAGGTCACCTAGTCCAAAGCAGGTCCACCTAGGGCAAGTCACACAGGAACGTGTCCAGACAGGTCTTGAAAGTCTCCAGAGAAAGACTCCACAACCTCTCTGAGCAGCCTGGTGCAATGCTCCGTCACCCTCATAGTGAAGAAGTTTTCCCTCATGTTGAGGTGGAACTTCCTGAGTTCCAGTTTGTACCTGTTTCCCCTTGTCCTATTACTGAGCACTGCTGAAAAGAGGCTGGCTCCATCTTCCTGACACCCACCCTTCAGATACTTATAAACATGGATCAGATCCCCTCTCAGCCTTCTCTTCTCCAGGCTAAACAGCCCCAGAGCTCTCAGTCTTTCCTCATAAGAGAGATGTTCCAGTCCCTTCATCCTTGTAGCCCTCCGTTGGACTCTCTCCAGTAGCTCCCTGTGGAGAAGCACACATACTATCTTAAGCCAACAAAGTATAGAAAAGGAAATATGTTAAAAATAATTTTTCTTCATACTACTTTAATACTAAACTAGCAAGATGCATATCACAAAAGGAAAAATCCATGGAAACACAGAAACCTGTAAAGTGTAGTTGTAGCTGCTTATCATGAACATGGAACATTCTGTACACGCAGCACTTCTCCTGTGAGTAGCTTCAACTGCAGTTGCCCAGTGATGGGATGGCTCACGAGTAATGCTAGAACATTGACACCTAACATCTTTTGGGTTCTTCTGTTGGGTGAAGGTGTTGGGGATTTTTGGTTCTGGGGGTGGAGGGGTGGTAGGCAGGCATTTTGTTCAGACCGTTTCCAACTGCCCTTTAAAAGTTTCTATTACTTGGCCTCACTCTTCCTCACATCTCCACTTCAGTGAGAATTTGCATTAACAAAGCCACTTCAGAGGACACTGAACATAGCTTCCATTTCAGGAGATTCATTTCCTACCAGTAGTAGATCTTGCCATTTGAGATGAGCGAAGATTTAAATTATTTTTCTCCGTGAATTTGAAGAAAAGATCCACTTCTATGGAGGCCTCTTAAGCTAACCTTGGAGGTCTTGCAGTTGAATGTACTCTAGGAAAGCTTTTATTTGACTAGATGGTAACAGTGAGAATGATGTCATCAGTGTAAAATACCTATGAGGGAAAAAATCATGCACAATATCTGGCTGGTTTGTTTATTTTTTTTTTTCAGTTTGAGAGTTACAATCAAATATCCTTTGCAGAAGTGAGCCAAGGGTCTGAGCACTTAGAGCCGGACTCCAAAATGTATTTGGGAGAAGATGTCCGGTTATCTTACGGATACCCTGTTTCAGATGCTAGCAGTCACGACTGCAAACAGACACGAACAGTGTTTGGGTTACACGTAGGCTTTTGGCCAGCAGCATCTTCAGCACGGGGCCCTGTTCTAGAATCGTGTTTGAAATTACAGAAACCACGCAAGTAGCAAGAGTCTTGGAGCAGCCATTTTGAGCTGTCTCATTAACTGATCGCTCATGAGCTGTTGTGCGAGTAGCATATGTTAAGAGCCAAATAATTATTTTTTTAAGCTACCATATCACAAAAAATCCCCTATATGTTCCTCTTCAGATTCCAAACTCGGGCTTAAACAATGAATTTCAAGGTCCTTTATTCACTTTCATGTTGTTCCAGTGCCTCTTTCAAATTCTTTGTTTGAGATGGTATCACAATATGCTTGTGATAGGGCAGGAAGCAAAGAAAGAGATTCCTTCAACATCTGGTCCCTGAGCTGTCAAAATTCTCACCCCCACCAGTGCCCCATAAGGGAGCCTTCAGATGAAAATGCCCCTGCTGAGAGGCCTCCTTCTGTAAATCATCAAATTAGAGTCATTATCGCAGAACAGTGAGAATACAACGATTTGCACATCTATGAGGGGATTGGAGGAGAACGCTAAAGAGCTTTGCATGCATTAAGCAGGTAAGCCCCCAGTCCTGGGAGGTATTGTTATCCTCTTACAGTAGTGCAAATGGAGATGTGGGAGGATTGAGTGGATCTGGACCTGGGGCCAAATCCTGCAGATAGATCGTTGCTTAAAGGTGCAGCGAGGTTCCTACTCACAATACCACTGGACACCTAACTTCTCTTGGTAGGGGTGAACATTCATGCAGTGGCTTTTTCTGAACCTTTACACTGTTATGTAAAATTAGGGCCCTGGGTGATCCTGTGGAGATCTGAAAGAACCTGGAGAATTTTTGTGTCTGATCTGTCCTGTCCAGGATAAACGCAGGCTTGCATGTGCTGTGTCTCTCTTCCTGTGCTTTGCCTCCATCTTCAAGTTTCCCTTGGCCTGTGGTAAGGCTTTGCCCAATTATTCCTCTTGGGTACCAGCTGCAAATAGCGGACAGTCATTTTGGGTACGTGCATTGCTAAATGGAGAGGGAGTGGGCATTTTCATTACACTGGCCATTGAGAGGAGTGCTGTTTGGGTTTTCTTCTTCTACTTCATCCAACTGCCTTGTTGCGGATGAGACTTAAGCTGCATAGTTTATTCTTTTTCCTCTTGCCATCTTTGAACCCCTTCAGGTGGTCCCCAAAGCTCTCACTCGCTCCTAAGTGCAAGTAGGTGTTTGCTTATGTTTGCCTTCTCTGTTCCAGCAGCTCTGCAGGAGTTGGAGGTCATCTTTCCCGAATAAAGCTCCTGTGCTACAAGTGTTGCCTTGGGCCTTATGTAGTGCAAGTTTTTGAGTCTTCAACAAGTCTCTTTTGGAATAAACTGAATGAATCTCTCTTACCCCGTGTCATGAAAGGGTGACTAGGGGATCCATAGCTTGTCTGTGGTAGCTGTCCACTTCCTTACGGTCTGTCTTGGTATTCGTACGGGAGGTGACCTTTCTGCACAGATAAAAAGCCTTGAAGCTCTCGCAGGTATCATAACTGCAGATTTCTGCTTTTAAAGACTTTTGCTGTCATTTCTTTGTTCCGGAGGCCTGCGGGAAATATATTTGGAAATTTATATTTTCCTATTCCAGAAATGGGAATTTCCAGGTAACGGGGCTCTGTATTTTACAGACCAGAAATTACAGGGGGTGAGGTATGAGATGGGGTATTTCTGGCATCAGGTGAGTAATGTGATGTGCGTCTCTAATACCCTGAGTAGCTGTTAAATTACTTTCAGTTCTTATGCTGGTTCCAGTGGTGTCGTTCCGTGTAATATAGAGCCATCTGTAGTCCCTGGAGGTGGCACTTCCCTCTGGGAAGGATTTTCAGTTCTTTTAAGCTTGCTACTGACTGATATATAAATATATATATATATATGGGAAGATGCCTTCTACTTAAGGGTTTGGTAGGAGTTTTTTCTTACTAATTGTTCTTCTCAGAGGAGCTTTCCATGCCTTCAGCTTTTCTGGAAATAGTCTTTATTTTAATCTAGAAATACAGGTTTAACTAGATTATTTTCACTACTGCATTGAAAAACCTCAGCTCAATTTTGTAACATCTGTGTTTGAAGAATAAGGCTTTCCCTGGTCCTGGCTACTCTGCTGCCACCTGTATCGCACATGGCGGGAGTTCTTGAGGAGGAACTGTGTGTGCATAGTGTACTTGTTGAAGGCACGTGCAGCTTTGTAAGTCCGGTCTGCTCTTGCAGCAAGGGAGGCCAGCAGCCTCTCCAGGGCTGCACCAAGAACAGCATCACATCACCTACAGGTTGAGAGTGTGATCCTTCTCCTCTTGGCACTGGGGAGGCCACAGTGGGAGTGCTGGGTCTAGGCCTTGGCTCCCCAGTAGGAGAAGGGCATGGATGTACTGGAGTGAGTCCAGTGGAGAGCCATGAAGATGCCGAAGGGCTTAGAGCGTGTGAGCTACAGGGAGAGGGTGAGAGAGCTGGGGTTGTTCAGCCTGCAAAAGAGAAGGCTCTGGGGCGTCTTATCCATGTGTATAAATACCTGTTGAGGGAATGAAGATGGAGTCAGGATCTTCTCAGTCATGTCCAGGGGCAGACCAGGACGGAACGGGCACAAACTTGAAATGCAGGAAAGTCCATTTGAACATAAGGGAAAAAATAAATCCTGAGTCAGACACTGGAGCAGGTTGCCCAGAGAGGCGGTAGTGTTTCTGTCCTTGGAGGTACTCAAAACGGAACACATCCCTGAGCAACACATCCCTACTGGCTGGCCTTGTTCTGAGCAGGGAGTGGGACTGGAGGAGGTGCCTGTGGTGGGTTGCCCCTGACAGGACACCGGGTGCCCACCAGAGCCACTCTTTACTACCTTCCTCAGCTGAACATGGGAGAGAAAATACAACACAAGACTTATGGGTTGAGATAAGGACAGGGAAAGATCACTCACCCATTGCCATCATGGGCAAAACAGATGACTCAGGTAAAATAATTTCATTTATTGTCAATCAAATCAGAGTAGTATGAGAAATTAAAACAAGTCTTAACACTTTCCCCCCCACCCCTCCCTTCTTCCGAGGGTCACCTTCACTCCTGATTCTCTCTACCTCCTCCCCTCAAGGGCACAGGGAGGCAGGGATTGGGGGTTGCAGTCAGTTCATCACATGTTCTTTCTGCCACTCCCTCCTCAGGAGAGGGAGTCCTCACACTGCTCAGCGCGGGGTCGGGGTCCCTCCACAGGAGGCAGTCCTCCATTAATTTCTCCATCAGGGGTCCTTTTCCCAGGCTACAACTGAACTTCAGGAAGTGCTCTAGCATTAGTCCCTTCCACAGGGTGTAGTCCTTCAGGAACAGACTGCTCCAGTGTGGGTCCCCTGCGGGGTCACAAGTCCTGCCAGCAAACCTGCTGGAGTGTGGGCTTGTCTCTCTCTGGGGCCATAGGTTCTGGCAGGAGCCTGCTCCAGCACAGGCTTCCCATACGGTGACAGCAACTTCTGGGCACCTGCCTGCTCTGGCATGGGGTTCTTCATGGGCTGCAGGTGGATATCTGCTCCACCGTTAACCTCCATGGGCTGCAGGGGGACAGCCTGCCTCATCATGGGCTGCAGGGGAATCTCTACTTTGGTGCCTGGAGCACCTCCTCCCCATCCTGCTTCACGGACCTTGGTGTCTGCAGGGTTGTTTCTTTCACATATTCTCATTCCTCTTTCTGCCACTGTTGTTGCGCAGCAGTTTTTTCCCCCTTCTTAAATATGTTATCCCAGAGGCACTACCACCATTGCTGATGGGCTTGGCTCTGGCCAGCACCAGGTCCATCCTGAGCCAGCAGGTATTGGCTCTGTTAGACATGGGGGGGCCTCTGGCAGCTTCTCACAGGAGCCACCCTTATAGCCCCCCACTGTTAAATCCTTGCCACACAAACCCAACGCACCAGGGCCCCTTCCAGCCTCGTCTGGTCTGTTGTGCTGTGTAGCAAGAGAGTAGCTAATAGAACTAATGGGTCCAAGGTGAATTCGTGTAAGGCCAGCACAGAGTGTAGGGCTCAGAGAAGGAACCTGGGCAGCAACAGAGCTGGAATGCAGACTCTTCTGGAGAGGAAGAGGACAACATTCATGAGCCAAAGGTGTGGGTGCCACAGGTAAAGGAGCTCCTGATAGTATCACACGCAGTATGTCACTCTGGTTGGAAAAGACCCTCAAGATGATTGAGTCCAGCCATTACCCCAACACTACCACATCCACCACCTAACCCTGTCCCCCTGTCCCCACATCTTCACATCCTCAAAACTCAGCAAGGATAGTGGTTCAGCCAGCTCCCCAGACAGCTTGGCCTAGTGCATGACAACCCTTAAACCATGTGTCTGAGGGCGTTGTCCAAACGCATCTTGAACATTGTCAGGTTTGGTGCCATAACTGCTTCCCTGGGGAGCCTATTCCAGTGCTCCACCACCCTCAGGGTGAAGAACCTCCTCCTAATATTCAACCTAAACCTCCCTTGACACATCTTCCTACCATTCCCTTGGGTCCTGTCATTGGTCACCAGAGAGAAGAGATGAGTGCCCGATCTCTCTCTCCCTAGTGAGGCAGCAGTAAGCTGCGAAGGGTATCTCAGGAAAACCAAATGGGTCAACTTTTTACTGCAGACCTGAGGAGGCTGGTAGCCAGGAGGACTGTAGCTTCTGCTCAAAGGGGTCTAAAACACTGCTGGAATCTGCTGTCCTCTCCCTGGCGTTTCTCTTTCACTCCCCTGCTAATTGATCTAAGGCGTATCTCTTAAGCTTCTGAAACTGAAGTTGGCCAGGAGCTGAAAATCGGAGTGTGCTTTTTCACACTGATAATACTTTATCAAATGGATGGTGCATGCTGCTCATCTGTTGCTTTTAAGACCTGCTGGAGTTAGTAACTGGAACCGTAGTTGCCTCTGGGCAAGTAGTGCTGCTGGAGAAGCAGTAATGTTCTCCAAGCTTCAGCTGCCCTTAACCTGAAGTCTTTGTGCCTAAAAGGTTTTCTAATACTGGAGGGGTGGTTGGTTGGTTGGTTGCTGTGGGCTTGTTGCTTTCTTCTTTTTTTTTTTTTTTTAAGTTAAATTGGTAAGCAGGTGAATGTTACCGCTTCAGAAGTCGATGCAATTCTCTGTTTCACATTTTCTTTCTGAAACACCACATGCTTACACCTGGGCGTATGTCTGTGGTCACAAGAGGTCATAACTGCGCAACAGCCCAGAAGGCTGGTGTCTTCTCTGCACGCAGTCACGGCTGCAACGTGCTGCCTGGTGAACAGCTCTTGCTTTTCCAGGGTTCTACCTGGAGCTGACAGCTGAGGACACCTTTCAGGAGCAAGCACTGTGCGGTCCCTAAGTTAGTTAGCAACCTTCAGGGTCTGTTAGAGCCAGCGAGGGCTGACCGGGCATCTCCACGTTGTTACCACGGTTCCTTGCGTGGACTGTTACGCTGCGTTTGCCTTACAGCGATGACACGACGTGGAAACTCTTGAGTTTGCCAAGTGCTTGGGTTTTCCAGATGTTCGGGTTTGCTGCCCGGCTCGGCTCCGCTCGTTCTCTGCTCCTCCTCTCGCCACCCGGTTCCGCGCTGTGCCCGGTGCTGTCGTGTCCGAAGCCCGAGAGGCGCCGGGCGGTGGCGGCCGGAGGCTCCGCGGCAGGTCGCGCAGCATCGGCCGCCTGCTTGAACCGCCTGCTCGTAGGGGCTGCTGGAAAGCAACGGGCTCCTCGGGATTCCTTGCCTAATCAGAGGTGTTACCTCCT
>VZZY01013889.1:17858-106471 GCA_013400335.1 Eurystomus gularis
GCAGCCGGGCGCGCATCCCCCGCGCAGCGCCGCCTCCCCGGGCCGCGGGCGCGGGGGGGTCGGCGTGAGGGTTAAAGGGGGTCTGGGGCCGGTCGGGGTCACCGGGAGGCGGCTCTTCCTCCTCTTGCCCTGGTCCGTAGCAACGGCGAAGCTTCGCTTTATGTGTCAGGAGGAAGGGAAAGGGAAACGCGAAATTCTCCTGGGCTCTCGCAGGCAGCAGGACGGCGCGTACGGGTACCAGCAGTGCTGCTTTGCTTAGAAGCCTCTATCGGAACAGAAAGACAAGGTTCAGAAGGAAGGGGGGTGGCATGTGAGGGGCTGGCCCTGCAGTTCCCAGCTTCTCAGGTTTTTGGTGCATTGTGGACCCCAAACCCACAACTTAGGGGCTACAGAGGAACCAAGGTGGCAGAGTGCAGCAGCTGGACAGAGGGCTTTCCAGCATGGCCCACCCCATCTAGGGACACCAGTACTCTGGAGGGGCTGAAAAGGGCAGCTCGTACCCAAACAGGCTGCCAGCACGTTGGGATGGCAGACAGCAACCTCTTCTGCAGGTCAGTTCCCACTGGAGTGTTTAGTCGGAGAAGCACAGCAGCAGGGCGCAGTCCCACCAGGGCTGTTCTGCCTGCGAGATGTGGGGTGAGGTGTGGGGTCTGCACCCATGCCACGGCAGCACTGCCCTCCAGGCCCTCAGCCCTGTGCAGTGAGTTGCAACAGCGGGTCCCTCAGATCAGGCACCAGGGAAGAGATAAGCTGGGACACATCTGGCAAGGGTGAGCCAGGCTTGTGCAGACCCCAAGCAGCTGAGGACTGCAATGTGCTTCCTACCCTGGGTGAAGGATGGTTAACTAGGGTGTTGTTGCCATCTAAATGTTGGACTAAGCCGTCTAGTTAGTCTTCAGAGAGCTCACATGGTCCTTTGGACTCAAAGAAAGGGCTGTAGTCTGTTACTGTGCCAGGATGTCCCTATCCAAGTGATAAACATGCTGAGACTCTTCTAAACTGCAGCTCTTCTCATCAAACACCATGCCTGCGTGTACAGCTGTGGTGCACAGCTGGTAGTGCTGACCCTGCCCTGGCACTGTGTCCCTGGATTGTCCCGGGTACCATCCAAGACCACCTCTCCAGGCTGTGAGCAGCAGGGCACCCACAAGGAGTGGAGGTGGAAATTACACTGGGGCCATTGCCCCACGGTGGGGATGGGGAGGAGGTTAGGTGACACTGTGCATGCTGACCCAAGCAGTGGGATTTCATCAGTGGAGCATCATTCGATGCCAGGCTCCACTGCTGGTAAGCAGCTGGTTCCCTTAACTGGCTTCATGTTCCCTCAGCAATTACTTGTGAGTAACCAGTAACATCACCCATCAGCTGAAGTTTTCAATGAGGTTTGTCTGACATTCAGGAAAACACATCTGGCAGAACATGGCTTAATTCTGATGAGGCTATTTCATTAAAAAAAAAAAAAAAAAAAGTATAAATGCAGTTTTTCCAAAAGTGAAGTTTTCACTGTTGGCTCATGGGAGAGAATTAAGGCTTCAGGCTTCTGAGCGCTACGCTGAGCCTGATCAGGTGGTGACTGTGAAGGGAAATGTAGCTTGATATTGCTCTAATTTGAAACGGAATGGTTTTGATTAGTTTAATAAACTCAAATGAAACATTTATCTTTTAACGACATCAAGTGTTTCATTTTAATTGATGCTTCAAAAGGTTTTGATGTGCTGAATACATTTCCTCAAAAATAAGTCTTGAAAAGGACATGGCTTGTTCATGGTATCTCCTGCCTGATTTGGAAGGCAGCGTAGGGAAGGCAGGGTTTGCCCAGTCCTTTTGGAAGCATTTGGTTGCCATTTGCCGAAGGTTTGCATGGTACGTGAGAGTCCAGGACCCATTCCTACTGGAATCATCTAGCTACTACTGGAATAGAAACACTAAATAATAAGATATATGGCCTAATGCTGCCCCTACACTGAAATCACAGGTAACATTCCCTCTTCAGAGTCCTGCTTTACTGTGCTAATGTTACTTAAGGCTTACAAGTCCTCCGAACGGGTCTCGCTCGCTGCTAGTGTTCTTAGATACTGCACAAAAATCTACTTCTTTCTCTTTCCATACTAAAAAACTTTTAAAGTGTGAAAATATCCCATTATCATAAATAGAGTTATACCAATAAAACATAGCTCTATATTCTAAGTACATTGTAAATAGCAATTACTGCATTGAAATATGTACCCGACAGCGTAAGAGTAGGCATAGTCTGGAAATGCAGCTAGTATTTGGTATAATAAGGTATCTTAGTTAAGAGAAGGGAAAACTGCCTGAGCAGCTGGCGTGTAGAAGTCACAGCTGCCAGGCCACATCCTGCCTCAAGCATGACACAAGCAGTGCCATTGAGTTAATGGAACTTGTTTGTGTGACTTACGGTTACCGGGCTTGGTTCTAGGCAGAAAACTGAAATTTGTTTTCGGAAAATAACACCCAAGATTTCTCCCTGCCGCCTTTTAAGCAGGGAAGTTTATTCCAAGTGCTTCGGAGAGGGAGAGCTCATTTCTAAAGTTATTTGCAGTGTTTTGCAATGTACATGTTGTTCTTGTGTCCCCATTTAATAATTTCTTAAGCCTATCTCTGAGATAACACTTCATATATTTTTCTAAATCGATGAAACATGATAGAAATGCCAGCTGTCCTGTTCACAGACCTGTACAAAACAACTGATCCGCAGAAGTATATTAATCAATATCAGAAGCAAACGTTTAATGTTTTCCAACTCTAACACTATATTGATGAGCTTTTACCAGGGAGGGGTCCAAGTTTAAGCCATGACTAATTCTGGCTCCAGGGAATGTGTATTTGTGTGATTTCAGCCCAGTTTTATCTTTTGCTCAGCAAAAAAAAGTCCAGGCTAACTGGCTGGAGTTAGGATAGCCACCCAAACTAACTACCCCAATGGTTTTAAAAGCGACTTTCTTTGTTTCAGGTAGTCGGGAATCTGCTTTTGTACATGCCATCTCCTCCGCTGGAGTTGTTTTTGCCATCACCAGGGCATGTAGCCAAGGGGAGCTGAAATCCTGCTCTTGTGATCCCAAGAAGAAGGGCTCTGCCAAGGACAGCAAGGGCCATTTCGACTGGGGTGGCTGCAGTGATAACATCGACTATGGCGTTAAATTTGCCAGAGCCTTCGTGGATGCCAAAGAACGGAAAGGAAAAGATGCAAGAGCACTGATGAACCTTCACAACAACAGAGCGGGAAGGAAGGTGGGTGTCCATCCAATAGATGCCTGGAGATGCTCTCGGAGAGCTCTCACAGGTGTGGGGCAGGTAATGATTGGCCCTTGCTCTCTGGCCTCAGAAGTTGGGATGAACTATGGGATGAGCAGGAGCCCGAGATGTTATTTCTGTCTCCACTGGAGGTTCAGTGTGGCAGAGATCTCCAAATGGCCTGAGTGCAACTGCTGAACAGTGCCCATTGGAGCCATTTCTGTGGCTTCTTGCATGGCAGGTTAAACATGAGCCCAAGCTGTTGCAGGATTAGTTTGGATGGAGGTTCTGTTCTGATCCTAATCCTTATATATGGAGGAGTTTGACTTTTGATTAATGTAGAATAGAAATTCCCAAGGGAGGCTGAAGACCATGCTGAAGACCAGGCTTGGCTATTAAAAAGCAAATTCAGAATAGCATTAGAGAAAAAAAAAACATCCCATCCATTCCTGTATGTAGATGGGAAACCTAAATGCAAAATGAGAAGAGATAAAATGCAATGACTTCACTTTTTAAGAAAATAAATCCAAAATATGTGTCCCTCCAAAAGGCGTTGGCCTCGGGGCATGACATGCTCTAAACAACTCCCTGTTCTAAACATTGTGTGAAAATACCATTCCTGAATTTCAACAAACAGGATCTTTACTTTTTAGTTGTGAGTAGTTGTTGGGCATATTGCCCGCAGCTGGTGCAAGGGCTGAGGAATACATGAACGAGCATTTTGTGGAGGTAGCTATAAATAGTAAGAATAGGACTTACAACTGGAAGTTGCTGTTTTATTATTCTAAATTTACTGCATCCACAACATCTGAAATAATATAGAAAACCATTTCGCCATGCTAGACTAAGTACTTCTAAAATGATTCATAGAGGCTTCTTGTTTCCTGTCTTGTTTCATGAATGTATATTCAGTAGAAAGTAAATTAATTTTCTCATCTCTTTGTATTAAAAAGTTCCCTTTATAAACTGTAAAATTGTTCTATATTAACTAGCTCTAATTAGAGGAAGAGATCCCATTTTAACCAATCATACTGCAAGTAGATGATTTTTCTGATAAATATTTCTCCTTCAACATCTTTTCTCCACCTGTTAATTACCAGCAGGTGTAATTAATGTGTAATATAGACAGATGAGGCTATTCGGATCGGCGATATGTATATGTAATACTATGGCTGTATGTATGTTACTGTCCAAAAGAGACTACAGTCTGCAACATAAGCAAAATATATGTAGGGGTGAAGTAGCTCCATGCTGGGAAATGCTTTCTGAAGTAGTTGAGCATCTTAGTAAGTTTAAAATAATACAGATGCCAAATAATAAGACAGTATTGGTAAGCAGGTAGGTTTTTTAGGAAAAGAACAAGAGTCTTTAATAAATGTATTTTAAAAAAAAATCAACACATTCTCTTATGCTATAGGACCTTCTTTATAGAAAGGGATGCCGGTTTATATCCGCAGTGCAATAGTGTAGGTTTAGCTTTGCAGGCATCTCACTACCTCAGCCCACCCGCAAGCCTGGCATTTGGATCTGGGTAAGACCAGCCGTGCCCTCGGCTTGTTCTCACCCCCAAAAAGGGTGTCGATAGGTTTCGTTTAAAACTAGGCTATTCAGATTTTACTAATTCAAAATACATAGAATTAATATTTGTATTATTGCCATATAAATCATACAGAATTATATGTTATCTGTATAGAAACATCACTGACAAAAAAAACCCCCTGCATTCCTATGTGCTTCTTCCACTATTCCAGCAAGTTGTTTTAAATGTGTAGGTAAGCTGACTTCTGCTCAGATAATTAAAAGCGAGCATGTGCTTAAATCCCGGTTTTGTGATAGTACCTTTGGCAGTGAAGTGGAGCTGTGGGAATGTCAGTGACTTCTTCGAAGCAGTCATATTGTTTACAAGTTGGAAAGACAATTAAAAGTATTTTGGTTTTATAATGCATTCTCACTTTATAACTAAGTGCTTGGCTGAAGAATGCTGCCCTCCTGTGCATCAGTCTCGCTTCTAATCATGGAGCTTCCCTCTCTCTTACCTTCCTCCCATGATGCTGTTCCTCTTGTACAAACTCTGCAATGTTCGTATTTCATGAACTCTTAAGGCATAATATTTTTAGATCAAATATCCATATCTTCAGAATGATGAATGAATTATTTGTTGTATATGGACCCATCCGTTGTTCTCCAACAGCACAGAGTTATCTTAAATGTCTGAGGTGAAGCTGAAATGGCTTTAATGCTAGCCAGCCATTAGATTAGTGATGAAGGTGATCACTCCAGTGCAAGCTAATGAAGGTCTTACTCTGAAATGTTTGTTAAAAGGTTTATAAGCATTTTAAAAATACCGTATTTTAAAATTTTGTAGAGATCTGATGCCTAGCTCGGGTATGATACTTTGCACAGTCTCTGTGAAATTACTTAAATGTGAAGTCCCAGTGAATTTCTGGGTAAAATTTGAAACGCTATTGAGGACAAAAGGGCAACTTCATGAAGGTGACCTAGAGAGAGGGTCAGCATGATCATGCTTCAGGTGGCACGATGGGGTAAGGGGGTGCCTTTGTCTACCAAGGGACTGAGAGATTCTGCCTATCTCCCAGATCGTTTCCTCCTGTCCAGTCTGTGTCCTAGTGTTATGGACCATCTCGAACCTCGAGATGACTGGCAGGAGCAGGGAAGATCAGCCCACCAGCCCGGGGATTGTGTGTACGATTGAGTCAAGAAACCAGAGCAGACCAACCATGTGAGGATGACTTGATGCTACCAGTGGGTGTCACTACAGACCGTGATTTGGAGACCCATCCCAAACCTGGCGTTACAGGATGAATGAATGGGAAAGGGGTGAGAAGCATACATTACAGTTTGTTTTACCTGTGCATATTTTACTGCATTTCTAAACAGGCTGTGAAGCGGTTTTTGAAACAGGAGTGCAAATGTCACGGTGTGAGTGGATCATGCACTCTAAGGACCTGTTGGCTGGCCATGGCAGACTTTAGGAAAACAGGAGATTATCTGTGGAAGAAGTACAATGGAGCGATTCAGGTGGTCATGAATCAAGATGGCACGGGTTTCACTGTGGCTAATAAGAGATTTAAGAAGCCAACTAAGAATGATCTGGTATACTTTGAAAGCTCTCCAGACTACTGTATCAGGGACAGGGATGTAGGTAAGCCTCTGTTGTTACACATGAATGGTTTTATTTCAGACATTTGTACTTTCAAGGTAAAAAATTATCATTATTATTGAGTGTGTGTATATATATATATAAAAAATTTTGTGCATGTAACTGGCAGAAAACAGACAGGAAGATTTTTTGGAAGGACAGCTCTGTACAAGAGCAATAGCTCCTCAATGTCCCTAGATGTATGGCAGCTAATTTTCCTAATAAAACTTAGCAGTTTCTTCCAGATGCTGTGGACCCCTGGAGACACTGCAGAGCACAAGCTGATTTTAGGACAAGTTTGAGTTATGCTCTGTAGGCAGGTCCATACCATACACAGCCGCATAAACACTTGTATCACACAGCTCACTCCAGAGCTCACACCAGATCTAACTACCGCAGCCCCAAGTCCCATGATGTCCTCATGACACCACCTCCTGTCACATTGCTTCTCTTCCACGTTGTTATGCTATTGCTGAAGATACTCAAGAGACCAGTGTCCTCCTTTATCTGCACGTTGCCTGTAGCTCACTGTGGACCATGGACCCCATAGCTGTAGGCATACCCCTGCCCATCAGTAATGTAGGAGGTATGGCAGCTTGGTGCAAACCACGCATGCACCGGTCAATGCAGCCGTTGGTAACATGGTGCAAGCTGGAGGACATGCGGTGGATGAAAGAACAGAGGTTGGTGGGGCACAGCACACTGCATTGAGGGACACCTCCGTTTATTCCTCTTTACAAGACAATGTTGGCTCCATCCATGCTAACCATCACACTTTCTGAAGAGTTGTGCCAGCCTCAGCGGGAAGAGGTGATGTTTCAGTGCAGATATTAACACTGAATTTTTCTGCCTTCAGAGATTTCAGTAGAGAGACACTTAACAGTGTTACAGGGCTCAAGGCGCTGCCAAGCACTCTTGACACATGTATGGTCTTTCCTGATGCAACAACTAAAAACTAGCAACTAGAAAGCCAGAAATTTGGACAAGAGAGTCAGACTGAGTAATGTAAGAGGGATGTTGTGGAACTAATTAATAGGTTGTATAACATAGCAGATTGCACCCGGTATGACATATCCATAAGTATCTGCATAGCAATGCAGCTCAACTCTTTTTGGCACCGCTGCCTATTTACAATCCAAGTTTACTTGGAATAAGAATTGCAAAACAACTGTACTTAAATAAGAACAATATGTGAAATCCTGGTCATGTACTATTGACTTCAGTGAACCCAGAATTTCAGCCAGTACGCTCGTGTTGTACAGTGTTTCTGGTTCGTTGAGTAGTCAAGGTAATTAAAAATGTTATTGATGGCTTTTGCAGGTGATGCTTATGACCTGCATGAGCACATATTGGTCTGTGAACAGTGACCGATACCGTGAATTCTAACACTCTAGTCCAAGTGAATATAACAAATGGTCATGTTGTGGCATTGTGCAGAGACTAACTTTGCAGGCTAGGATTTATTCAAAACTTTGTTTTTTGAAGTTGCCTCATTCATTGTAAAACTTGTGATTTCTTTCTCTCAAAAAAGGAGAGCCTAACACATGACCCACTCCTATGTCAAAAGCCCGTTTAATGATCTCTTTGTACTAAGCCTAATCTCACCTGTCAGCCTTGTTATCGTGGAGGAGAACGGGAGTTTTTCACTGCAGTGTGTGACGCGCGCTTGCCTGACACTGTCAAGCCAGCCCAGAGATGGCAGAGTCTGACACGTGCTTTGGCTCAGCTCAAGATAAGGCTGTGGGTGAGGCGGTGTTTCTTTGCTGCCCAGAATTTGGAGAATGTGGCTGTTTGGAAGAGCACATTTTTGGCAAGCTGCAGTAAATCTTTAGTGGGATGCAGGATGTCCCACAAGGAGCAAAAAAGAATTGATCTGGCTTTGAGAGAGGTAATTTCAGCAGCTGGGCAGCATTTTTTCTTTATTATGTTTGGTTTGCCCTGTCGAGTGCTCCAGAGCGTCAGCCCTGTTAAATGACTGGAAATGAAATAAAGTTATGGAAGTCAGGGTTTGGAAATAGGTGGAGAGCATCTCAGTGTCAGCTAAATCTAAATCAGCACAGCACCTTAGTATGTCCTTGAATACAGTTCTGCCTTTCATTCTCCAGGGAATTCAAGCAATTTAGTGCTTCAGGAAAAAAAAAATAATCTGGAGATTAGTTAGTACTGGGACTGAACAAAGGATTCAGAGTAAATCTTACAAAGCGTCACCAGGAGACAGCTTCACAAACTGTAAAATGACTGAGCCAGTGTCCTCTGTGGCTTGGCTGTGCCAAGCATATGAACCAGTAAATTAAAGATGCTCAGGGGTTCTGTCACCGGTAGCCTATCCAAAAAAAACACAGTCCTTGCCTTCTGCCATCAGAGCTTTTAGCACAAGCTCTTCTCTCTTGGCGGCGGGCAGCCACCAGTGGGTGCTGGAGATGAATACACCCCACTGGGTCTGGCGGTCTGTCTAGGGGAGGCAGCTGGACTTACATACATGGATCACCACTACCATGTGAAAAATGTGCTAGTATTTTTTTCCCAGAAGGAAAATAATCATAGAATCATTAAGGCTGGAAAAGACCTCTAGGATCATCAAGTCCAGCCATCAAGCAGGAGTCATTGCTTTCGTGGGAGATACAATGCGTGAAAATCACAAAGAGCAATTCAACAGCAAGAGACCATGATAATCCAACCACCTCTTCTCTAGCATTAAGATGTCAGGACTTTTAGAAAATGACCAAAGGAAAATTTTCAGAAATGTTCAGAATTCACTTAACTCTGCTCATGTGGATGCTGAAATAATTTTTACTCACAATTTTGTACTCATAATTTGATAGAAACAGAGGAAGGACATCACAGAGGGCTTCTAAAAATCTTGTCATGAGCTGACGAATTTTGCCACTCTTTGCACAGCCTTCCCTTACATTATCTTGAATTTTCCACCAGACCAATACAAGCATGCCCAGGATTATACAGGGTGAGACCTGTTAGAAATGATAGAGCTGTGCAGTGCTGCCTACACCAGCGGCAGTCCCGCTGTTGCATGTGCTATCTTACCCCGAATGCGTAACTTCACCTCCAAAATGCTCAAAACCAGCCTTCTTGCTTGTCTGCTTGTAAGCTCCTGTTAGAAGCGTTTTAAGTTTTAAAATAGTTCTATTTGACCATCTGTGCAAGTTAGGTTGATTGAAAGCTGTTGGAAGTTTATCGTTTTGAATGTACCAGGTGGACAAGCAGAGACTGCTTCAGGATTAGATGTTTGAGCAGCTGTAGTGTGGGCATCACCAGCTTGCTGGCTCAGCCTTCATCACAGGCTGTTGTTCATAGAGACTATGTTGTGTCATGTCATGTCTTACGTAAAAAAAAAAAAAAACATCTTACAACAGATTCATTAAAAAATAATTGGCACAAAGCAAACTAAATCTTAGGCAGTGTTGGACTGAGCCTCTTCCTGCAGGGAGATCCCCACCAAAGTGTGTTGAGCAAGCTGAGCTCAGCTACACGGGTGGAGGTGGTGCATATGGAGCAAAGAGGTTGTGTCACCAAGAGTGGACACCAAGGTGGAAGTGATGGGTGAGTGGCAGGATGGTGCTAGTGAACACGTGTTGACTGCTTGCAAATGGTCCGGTAGCAACGAGGCTGTGTGAAGGTGATTGAGAAAAGAGGCAGGTTGTGTCTACATGGCCTTGGGCTGCTGCAGTCCCTCACAACCTGCTGCAAACCCCTGTGCCATGTGCTTCAAGCCATCCATAGATTTCTCCTGACATTTACGTAGTCCCAGTTTGGGTGCTGTCAAAGCCAGCATCACTGCTTCTGCCAGTGCATAGGGTGTGGGTTGCATACATGGATTGTGGTGGCCATCACCTGTGTCCCCAACAGGGAGATGGGGTGCTGCCACTGTGTCTGAGGACCCTCCACAGCTGGTGTCTTGGTGGAAAGCAGTGTGGAGATGCATATGCAGGGCTACAGTCCAGGACGATCTGCTTCAAGTCCTTCACAGGATTATTTTTGTGTTAATTTATTTCCCTTGTGGCCCCATGTAAGCCATTTGCTGCATTTTTGAGATGAATGGGGCCAAGTCTGGAGTGAAAGAAAACTATGAAACTGAAGGATAGCCTGCAAAGTAGCGGTGCTGGGCAAGATGTGTTAGTACTTGAGGTATGTAACCCATGGAAGGAAACCAATCCTGATCTATGTCAAAAGTTTCTCACTGAGGTTAGCCACATACAGTCAGTCCCTATGCAGCTTCTTGGCCCATACCTCCCAATTTGCACACTGCAAACATGTTGGGTGCAGTCCCAGCCCCATGCAAGCTGATGGTGGAGCTTGCAATGACTTCCATCAGGGCAGCTCTCCTCCACACACCATCTAGCAAGGAAGCAGTGCGATCACCCCAAGAGCCTCTGGGAGCTGAGAGGTTGTGACAGCTCTCAGTGGCCATGGGAATTGCAATGAGACACGTTTACTCTAACCGAAACCCGGATAAGATGTTTTTATCAGCACATTGCCATCTCTTTGTTGCTGGCCTGGGAAATCCCAGCCCCTCCAGACAAGGCTGCCTCCAGTGTATGCTGCCTGTTCTCTCCAGCCCTGCTGTTCTGTGGTGGTGTATGTAGGTTCTACGTGAATCTTTCTTGATTCAAAGGTAGCTTCAGAGCTACTTTTTTTGTTAATGTTTCCTTGTTGGTTTTTTTTTTCTTTTTTTCCTCCAAAAGCTTGTGTGGGAACAAGTTTATAGTTGTTGGGGATTTTACTGCTTTTGTTGTTTTTTTTTTTTAGGTGAAAGGCAGATAATGAAGTTTTTTGCTTGAAGCCAGCTTTTTAATCAATAGAAATAGAAGAGAAAATCTCATGTTGTAAAGGAATAAATACATTTTCAGCTTACCGTATGTTTGCTTAAGAAAACAACTGTGCAAACCAAGAAGAAAGGGTTTGATGTATGGGCCGTGAAGTTGGCAGCATTAAAAGCTGTGGATGTTTTGGCAGGTATAATGTTGTGTGTCGGCATGACAATTCCAGCACTTGAAATAAAAACAAAGAGGTTGCATGAAAACTTTTTGCAAGTTAGAACATACTTCTGCCTCTTAAGTGATGAGGAGGTACATTACAGGTAGCAGGCAAAGATCAGAAAACTCTGGTTTATTTTGTTTGGTGTCTTCTGCTGTCCTCATCACCTGGGTATCTGAGTGCCTTGCAAGGAGCACAGTTTGCCTGGCTGCTTGCTGTCAGTTACTGCTCATTTTCTTTCTCTCAAGAGAAGCTGCAGACATGCTGACGCTCTTGTTGGAACTTTTAAAAAGTGTTGGTTTTGCTCAGAAACCAAGTCCTTATATGAGACTGGTTTTGCTTTTATCATATTCTGTGCATAATCTAGTCTCCTCTCCCGGTGATGCAGTAAATGTTGTACTGGGGGCAGTACCCGGTGGTACTGGCTTCTGACTATCTGTTAGCAGCTGAAATAATTTCGGTTTTGAAGCCAGTGGCAAAACTCCTGTTGAAACCAACAGGCGTACCCCGCTCGGGTCCTCTGCTGTGCAGTTCCCCAAACATCTGCAAATTAGAACTTTGGAGTTGGAACCTAACCTGTGCCTCAGCTGAGGAATGTGGTCAGACCTTCCCTGGCCAGCTCCTGCCAGATGTGGGAAGACGAGAGGTCTTTCTTCACCCCAGCAGCTGGGCAGCACCAGCCCTGCTCTGCTCCCAGTTGGGAGGTGGAGAGTGGCTTTTGCTTTTCCTCTGCTGGAGGACTGACGCCTGGCTGGCCACCATGCGATGGTGGCCTGGTGAAAGCGATTGAGTGTCCAGCTTGTTTCACATGAAGCAGATGCAGACCGCAAAACACCAAGTGTTTTGAAATTTAACCTAAATAACAGTTGAAGATTGTTACACAGCCCAGGCACACCCGGACTTGGGGGCTGGGCCTTGTCAGCAGGGTAAAGCAGCATGCAGAGCAAGGGAGGTGAGAGGGAGCCTGTGCAGGGGGTTAAGCAGGAGTTCATACCAAACTCCTGATGCAGAACATTGTCATACGGGTCACAAGCTTGGCCTTTGTACCTTTGTTTTTGTGTCTGAGCAGAGGGAGCAGGACAAGTGCCTATAGAAGTGGTTATTTGTTGTATTTTGTACAGTCTGGGACATGATGGATATTGCTGTGTGCTGACACAAGGACCAGCACTTACATTCAGATGCCCCAGCTGTTTGCACAGTGTTGTGGATGGAGGAGAACATGCTGGCCAGGAAGCAGAGTTTGGTTTGTTTTTTGCCACAGGCTTCCTGTGGTACCACAGGTGGATCACATATTTCTGCATCCTCCTGACTCTTCAGCCCTGCCAAGATCAGGGGCATTGGGGGCCACTGGAAGTCTCTCTTCCCCCATTGTGGAGTGATCCCTGAAACAAGGATCTGGGAAAAGCCTTATGGCATCACTGCTTTGTCTGCTGTGCTGGTTGCCCTGCTGCAGCTGGCCTTGCAGAGAGAGCTGCACGGCAGAGGGCTTGCTAGGCATGCTGTGTGCCTGCGTGGGTCATAGCTGGCGGTACAGCTCCTCCTCCTCTTCCTCAAGAGCCCCTGCACAGGATCCAGGTGCCAGCACTGGCTGCAGGTACAGGAGACTGTGAGTTACTGCTGATTCCCTTGGTGCAGAGCACACCCGATGCAATACATCACTATTATTTACATCAGCTTGAGGTGCTCCCCAGTATAGCAGAGACTTGCTTTAAAGTGCTGCTTCCCTATGATGCCATACAGAGTGCTAGTCCATGGACAGCAATATGAGCAGGCTTGGACCCTGAGGAGATCTGGGATTTATCAGGCTGCAGATGCAGGAAGCCATCTCTGGCTCTGTTCAGTGTCTTCTCCTCCCTATGCCTTTTCCCTCTTGGATGACTCGGCAGGTCTCTGCTTGGCCGGCGCAGCAGCACCTTTGCAGCTCGGTACCCCTGGGTCGGATCTGTTATTTTCACAATCGGCAGCAGTCAGCAAGCGGCTCCTGGGGTGGGTGGCCACGGCAGCTGTGGGCACCTGCTGAGCCTGGGGGGCAGGTGGCCATGCAATACCCTTCTGCTCTGCCCACAGCAGACCTCGACCAGTGATTTGATATCAAAGCTTTCCAGATGTATATTTCTACCCAATGAGTGTTTAAACATTTAAATAAATACGCAATAGAGGCTATGGGAGAGAAGACTGAGATGTCTTCTAGGGACTGAAACACTCCTCTGGGGTAGCAATTGAAACCTGTCCTGACTTAGAGACAAAAAGAGCAAAATTTCCCCTACCATGGCTGAGAGGCTAAATCACGTGTCAGTCACATGAAAAACTGCAGTCTGAGAAGATGACTTTACTCAAGTACCAGAGACAGTGCACTCACTGCCTCATGGCTGGGCCCAGGCCCAAGAGGACATGAAGTCTCCCTGGTGCTGGGGACAGGAGGGGACAGGGGAACAATGACTGCTTGTATGTTGTGAACTGCTTCAGTACAGCAGCGGTGGTAGGTGGAACCATAAGTACACCATAGGGAAAAGAAAAGTAGAAAATTGGAATTTAAGCAGCTTAGATTTGTAATGATTATGGATTAATTACAGGTTCAGTTTTATTAAATTAAGATTGGATTGCTATCCTAGCTCATGCAAATTTGAATTAATGTCTCAATGTATTCTTTTTCTTTAAGAAGGTAAATTTTTCATGTTTGGTGTACACCTCTAAATACACTTTGTGCAATGTTTCCAGTTAATTTAATGACCACAGTCAATATTTAGGAAATTCCATTTTGGTGGAGAACAGAAGAATGAAACTTTAATTGGGCCTAGGGAAAATGTCAGAACACTGTTCATCTCATGGATATACCTGAAAATGATTTGTAATAGCAGGACATAAGAAACTAGGTGAAGCAATGAGTATTCATTAAGTTTTCAGACTGGTGGTAATCATCTGTCAACAGCTGTGTTGTAGATCCTGAAGTATACCCTAAGACAAGTTGGTGTTTGATGAGCAGCAGCTCCTATGTGGTTCAGTAGCTGTGGGTGTAAGGCATGCCTTAAAGAGCCATTTTGTGCCACGTGGAGATGGGCAGAGGCATTTCAGCCACCCCAGAGAGGTTTTAAGAACATGAAGAGGGGTAGTATGCTTCCCTACCCCTCTTTCTGTCCACAGCAGGCTAGAATGTAGTTTCTTCTGATGTCTATCAAGACAGAGGAGAAGAACCCTTGGTGTTTACCCCACAGAGATGAGAGATGCGCAGAGCACCTACTCCTCAGCTGCCACCTGCACTGGTGGACGTAAGAGCCATGGCTGGATGCAGCAGTGATGCCAAGTGTTTGCGGTGCTTCTGCACAGGCTTTGACCACCAGCAGCATGGTTACTCTGCCCATTGTGTCCCTTGCAGCCACCAAGTTTAGCAGTCTCTTTTTTCCCAGCTCTACCCTGCCCACCCACAGCTCCCTTGCAAAGCCCACGAGCTTCCAAGCACCACAGGGGTGCTCCTCCTGGACACCCCATTTCACACAGCCCCAAGACCTGGACTCGGGGGTCAGGAGGGGGCTGCATGGCTGCCTCAGTTTGGGGCAGGTATCTGCTCTCTGGAGAGGAAAAAGGTGCTACGGAAAGGTGAAGCGAAGTGTGATGATACGAACAGAATCAGGCAGCGCCTTGAAGTATTTGGTCCATTTTCCTCCTTCTCA
The DNA here is from genome assembly GCA_013400335.1 of Eurystomus gularis. NCBI lineage: Eukaryota > Metazoa > Chordata > Aves > Coraciiformes > Coraciidae > Eurystomus > Eurystomus gularis. Next base: position 32,931 of record VZZY01013889.1, read on the forward strand.
TCTCCAGACCTGATTTCTAGGAGAGACTTTGGAGCAATTTTACCTTAATACAGGCGTTTCTCTGGCTTACTATTGAATCCTGGGTGATGGGAAGGATCAAGTACATTGCAAATTATGTCTCCTATACCTATTTTCATTTGCTTTCTGTCCTTCCTTAAAATTCACCTCCTGACCTTTACTGCATTTCCTTTGTAGGGTCTCTGGGGACAGCTGGTCGGGTTTGTAACCAAACCTCCCGTGGCATGGACAGCTGTGAAGTGATGTGCTGCGGGAGAGGCTACGACACCTCCCGTGTCAGCAGAATGACAAAATGTGAGTGCAAATTCCACTGGTGTTGTGCTGTGCGCTGCCAGGACTGCCTAGAAGTGGTAGATATTCACACCTGCAAAGCACCAAAGAGCGCTGGCTGGATCTCCCAGACATGATGCACAGGCTACTGATGCTTGAGGACCACAGCCTTTGCCCTTCTTGGTCCATGCAGGGAGTGCATCCGAGGTCTTCTCTACTTTTACACCAGTTTTGCCTTTGTCTTTTATTGCACAGAAGCTGCTGAATAATTAATACAAACTCTGAAGCATTCACTTCCCATTTCTGCATGACAGTGTTGCTGCAGAGCTGCCTGTGCATAAACTGAAGGAGCTCTGGAAGTATGTACTTCTGCCGAGACTCTTCCAACCAACATCAAATGCTCCTCTGGACTCCTTGTGGCAATTCATTCCTGCCGTCAGGAACACAGCAAGATGCGAAGATGGGGCATTTTGTACAAGATCACCACCAACAACTGCATGGGCTGAGCTTGCTCAAGCATCTTCCAAAGGATCTTGTTCTGGTCACAGTCATGCCCTGGGTATTGAAGTGCTCTGGAGTTTGAACATTGGTTGGTGATTCCTCCAGGAGAGAAAATTTGGGGTGTGGCTGGGTAAAAGGCTTTACCAGAGGGGTGTTTGTCCATTTCTGGTGTACTGGAGTTTGCAGTGAGGTGGCCACGTGAGGTCACTCTGGCCACTGTTAGCACACTGTGTCTTCCCATAGGGCAGAAATTGGCCCACGGTGAAAAGCAAAGGAAACTGCAGGAGATGTATTCAACCACAACACTTTCATAAACTAGTAAAGAGTCAAAGGAAATGGCTTTAATTTGTGAAAACTTGCCTTAAAAGCTTTTAAAAGGTCATTAATATTAACTGCTGAGGTTTTTTTTGCGTTCTGGAGGATCAAAGAGAAGAGATTTGTTTCTCAGCCTAGTGAGAGCTGGGTATAAGACACTCAACTACCTAAGGATAAGGTTTCCTATTTTTCACTTACTGAAGAAGCAAAAAAACATTTGCAGAAAGCTGATGGAGAAGAAAATACCTTGTCTCAGTAATGATTGGGTTTTAACTTCTATGTTCTTTTAAATTTAACAAATCTATTAAATGTGTTCAAAATGATACTTTCCATTCAGATGGGGACTTCCAAATGAGATGTTCTCTGAATACTTTCTGCGAAAGCTTATGCCTGTGATTAAGGGTGTATTGGCCGTTGATGGAGGTAGTTACAGGTTGTGCCAGGTCCATATGCCAGGCTGGGATCAGCATAAAACAACAAAATGCTGGAAAGATGTGCAGGCTCATGAACCCCAGAAATCCCTGCCTCACTGGAGAGGAGCTGGGATGGAGAGGGACCAGCTGCCTCTCCTCGGAGCAGAGACCAGCAAATGAGCTGAGATGAAAGATGGTTCCTGTGTTGCTAAGTCTAATAAGGCTCTGGAAAAGCACCCATGAAGTGTGGAGACAGGCAAGGTAATGAAAAAAAAAGTAGGAAAAGGAGGTTGAATAGGAGTGATAGAAGATATTGTAGATGCAGGTAAAATTTCCCTGTGAAAATGAAGAAAACTGGAGGAACCCTATCAGGTACAAACAGTGCATGAAAAAGTGATATACAAATATCATACTCTGGCAATAAAGTGAGTACTCTGGTTATGCTTTTTTTTAAAAAAAAAAAAAAAAAAGAAAAGAATATTTTAAAAGAATGGGACTTTGCAGTCAATGGTCCTGAGAGAGCAGGCATTTACATTGAAAAGGTTTTGGCAAGTCATCTCCAGAGGCTCAGCTGGCATTAAAAGATTAGGAGGATCCAGAGAGGTATTTATTTGGACAATAAGATAACATTTCAGTTACTGTATGTGGCATTGATGTAATGATCATGGCTAGAAGCAAGAATAATGACGCTTCTGGGTGTAAGCCAACTGCTGGTGGGAATAGCCCTGTCAGCCTGTTGGTGTACAGCGTGTGCGTTACACGCACGCACACATGCACTGCCTGTCTATGTGTACATGACCAGTTCAGTGGTTGGACTGTTGGCCTCATTACTGCTGGCAATTCTGGCTCTGCACTGGATAAGGAAAATTTCATACCTAATTGTATTCATAGGTGAACTCCAAGAAGAGTTTTTATTAGGATTTCATTGTGAAATTCAATCTGCATGTAGTTTACAGCCAGAGCAGTATCACATTTTCAGCCTAAAAGAACTTAAAAGCAGTATACTATTTGGGGGAGGGTTTGGTTTTTTTTTTTTTTTTGTGCCAGGTTTCTTGAAAGATTCAGGGACACTTTGAGTAGTTTACAAATTCCCCATGTAATAAACCTGAAAATAGTTCAAGGTTCTGGAGAAAAGGAAGCCTTTTACAAAGGAACTTGTTCTAGGCAGTTGGATAAAAGCTAATGAAATCAGGTTGCTTCTTAACACTGTAATTTGGTTAATAGACCAGAAAACAAACACATCTGAATTCTGCAGGTCCGGGTAAAGTGGTTTGGGGTCATTGTATTAAAAGTGGAACTTGTATTCCCCAACCTGGTCCTCTTCCTCCTCCACCAAGATACATTTTCTTGCTCCAAACTTACCCCTGGTCTCAGGGGCCTGTGGTTCCTGAAGGCTGGTCTTACCAGGAAGATGGTGGCATTGAGTATCTTGGCCTTTTCAGTATCCTTTGTCACCAGGTCCCCTGCCCTGTCCGGCAGCAAGCCCACCGAAGGGATGCACTGTAGGCTGAATTTTGTATTTCACACAAGTGCTACGTTACTAAGCTGCAATGCAATGCCTGCACCAGACTCGCTTCATCAGAGGAAAACCAGAGTATTTTGTGGCACAACAAATGAGCAACCGCTGAGCTGGCCATTTATTTGATTACAGTTCTTTTTTCTGTATGGTTGTTGTTTTTTTTTTAAAGAGCTGAAGGTAGGCTTCATACAGCTGTAAGCATTTCCGCTGCCTCTTCCATGAAGAAAGCAGTCCTGGGAGATTTTGATGTTTCTTAGTGAAAGAAGACACTCAGAGATGTAACTATTGCTCAGAAAGGCACGTCCTTGACCTTCAGCTAATCAAAGGGAAGAAAAAAAAGAAACAGGAAACAGAAATCAGGCAAGGCAAATGAAATAGTCCTATATTCTGTTCTGTGGAATAAATTTACTCATGTATTTAGTCATGAAGAGGAAACAGCTGTCCCTCAGTAGACACTTCAGTGTCAGAATAATGTTAGCTGAGGCAAAAGGTTGTAGGATTTAATTTATTTTCTTTTAATATATATTTCAATTTCCTTGAGGGAGTTTCCTTTAATTTGCTGCATGAAATGAGAATCTAGCAGCACTCTGCAATGCTGTTAGCTTGCCAGACTTTTTGGAATTGCTTCCTCCCCACTGTTTTCTTTTTTAACAAACTTTTCCCTAAAAAGCACGTGAAGTTGTTCTAGGAGAACTCTCATGAAAAAAAGTGTCATTTTCTTTTAATGCATGGAAAATGAAGAATGACTTTTAGGAATGGTGGTGTACGTTAGGGTATGTGGGTGTTGTAGCTCAAGAGATTGTTGCGTTGCTTCTTGTTTTCCTGCAAAATGATCTAAACCCAATTTGTTCATCTCACCCGACCTCCCATCCCTGTGCAACCTTCTTGGCAGATGTCAATTAGAAATGAAATGCTGCAATTCTGCGCAGCTGCTGAAGGGCATCCAGCCTGGATGTCCAAGTCACACCTGCATTTGGCAAGCAGCCAGCAGTCCCTGCCTGCAGGCTTCGTGCCCGGCCTCTTGTGGGACTTGGCGCATGGTGGCAAAGGGGAAATGAATGTTTTACTGCAGATGAGTGAAGATCTGGGGCTGGTGAGGGTGTTTTTGCTAGAAAAAAAATTGTTCTCAATCCAGTGTGGCAGCACAAAGCCTACCAACACTTACTTGTCTCCATGGGTTTTGCCTCGCACTCTTAGGAAGGGCAGCAGCCTCCCTGTGCAGGTGTCAGCCACCTCTGAGGGCAGGGGCGGTTTTGTGGTGCATCCAAGCACCTGCAGGTTTCTCTTGCCACCTCAAATGGCACAAACGACCTTGTATTATTATCTGAAAGACAGCAGCAGTTCATGGGCTGTAGTCACAAACATAGTGGGTAACAGCTCGTTTGCCTGATTAAATGGATGTGACTTCATGATGTAAGATAATTCTCTTGTGTGAGAGAGGCAGACGTATATGAATCAATATATTGACTTCTCCCTCGTTGTACCAGGGGTGCCTCTCTGCTCCCTTGGTGGTGGGAACAAGGCAGGAGCCCAGCACGAAGCTGGGTGGCACATGGGGCCAGGTGCTACCTTGCACACTGTGCCTTAACCAGAGCCACTGAGGTTTCTAAGCCCTCCATGAGGTGACAGCCACGCTGGGTGCAAAGGAGGGTGTGTGAGGAGTGTAGCTTCCTTCGGATGTTTACCTTCTGCAGGCTTGAAGTGCTGGGGCTGAGTTGTGGGCCCCGGGCTGGAGCTGACCTGTGAATGAGTCACAACCTAGCAGAATGTTTTGTTGTTTCTGTTGGCTTTGTGTTCCAGAGGCAGAACCTGGCCCACCTGTGTCTCTGTAGCTCTGCCCTCACCCAGGTGGTCATGGTTGGGGTGGTGGGTGAGGCCAGGATTGTATTAACCAGGAGCCGATTAGTTAGAAGAGTTTCCTGTTGGGTGGGGCTTCTGTTGGGGCTGGTTGCATCTTGCTGAGTTCTCTCAGTGGTGTCCTTCCATGTGAGGGGCCACTGAGGGAGCCAGCTCTGTCTGTTGTGTCCAGCAGGTGATGCTGGCACCACAGTGGGCAGCGGAGAGGCTGGGCCCACAGGAACCTATGGCAGGATTGTCTGAAAGAAGACTTCTGAGGGGATGTTGCTGAGTTCAGTGTTGGCCTGTGTGATCAGGCAACTGATGGCAGCATAAAATGATGATGGCTGAACCGGCACAAAGCTTCTGCAACATGGGAAAACTCCCAATGTTTTTCCTCCTTTCTGCTGGGGCAAGGACTTCTATGCTATTCCATGGAAAACTCAAGAGTCTGTGTATTTGGCATTTGCACCAAACCACAGCAAACAGCAACCAGAGAAAAGAGCAGCCTCCTGGAGGTGCAACGCTCACCTCTCCGAGTGTGACTCTCGCCGTGAAGCTGCTGCAAATCTGCCCGGTGAAGGGGCCAGAAGATGACCAGTTTGATTTACCTGAGAAGTTACAGTGTAAAGATACAGTGTGCATCCACATTGTAGTAGGCTGTCTTTAACAAAAAAAAAGGGGAACTGTTAACATTTGGAGTTAAAAAGCCTCCCCCCACAGAAGTCTGCAAACAAGATTTGGATGAGTTATGATCTGAGCCAGATTTTGAGAAGGCTCATCTCTGTGCTAAGCCAGAGGCTTTCCATCATGATAATCACAGGCTGTGTTTGCCTTTTGATCTAAGCCATGCTGAACTTCACAGGAAACATGTCAGAGGCACAAAAGCCTGAGGCAACAAACTCTGCCCAATGAAAAAGAAAATCCTTTTGTCTGGCTTGCCTGGCCTCCCAGATGCCTAGCATTATAATTAAAGCTAAGGAGGTATTTTCTAGATAAAAATCCATGGCTCATTACTGCTTTTAAGGGAGATGGATACTAGAAATAGTGGGAATAGCTGTGTGTGAAGATGTTTTTGAGTTCCTAAAAGTTCCCCATTGTTCAAGTGAAGGGTCAGATTCTTCCAGGAGTTATGCGTTCCTTTTTGTCAGCTTGTTACAGGTAGTAATTCCCACACAGATCATTGGGTACAAACGGGAACATAGGAAGTTCCACCTCAGCATGAGGAGAAACTTCTTTACTGTGAGGGTGATGGAGCGCTGGAACAGGCTGCTCAGAGAGACTGTGAAGTCTCCTTCTCTGGAGACTTTCAAAACCCCCCTGGACATGTTCCTCTGTGACCTGCTCTAGGTGAACCTGCTTTGGCAGGGGGACTGGACTAGATGATCCCCAGGGTCCAACCCCTACTATTCTGTGATTCATAGTTCACATTGTCTCTTCTTCTAATAGAAGGCCAAGCTATCACTTCAGATGCTGACAAACACGGTCATTTGTATATAGCTAGATAGACACTGATCATAGAATCATAGAATGTTTTAGGCTGGAAGGGATCTCTAGAGGTCATCTGGTCCAACCTCCATACACAAGTAGGGACATCTCTACCTAGGTCAGGTAGCACCACATCAAGCCTGACCTTGAATGACTCCATGGATGGGGCCTCCACCACCTCTCTGGGCAGCCCATCCCAGTGACCTATTACTCCCAAATTATTTTTACACAAATACATTTACATATTAGGGCTGTTAATGACAGAAAGTCGTTCTTTTGAAATGCAGGGTACATATAAATGAACTCTGAAAGATTTTTGAGGTGGCTGGGAATAAGGACAACACGGGCTGACTATGCCTGATCTTTCCGATTCACCAACCTTCAATAATTCCAACAGCCCCGCTGTGGGGCAAATGAATGAATATTATTCCTGATTTTACATCGAGAGATACACAGGAGCACCTGCTGTGAAGGTGTTCTCTGTGGCTGTTCGGGCAATCCAGATGCAAAGCCGAGAACTGGCCCATCCATACTTTCAGATGCTGTCCACTGGCAATCCACTACCTCCAGTCTGATCCCACATCCCACATTAAACGTAAGCCGTACTGATTTCAACATTACAGTGAATCGTTTCGCAGGAATAATGGCCAGAGATGAAAAGCCGGTATGGAAATCCCCAGCAGAGACACACCTCACCCAGCTCCATGGGGCTCTCTGATCTTCTGTGTCCTCCCTCAGGTCTCATTCTTAGAAGTGGATTTATCCTGGTGTGGGGCTGCCTTTTTGCTTAATGCAGGACCATTGCTCACTTGGACAAACATCTTTCTTCTACAGAGACTAGGTATCTGTGATCAAGAGGGCAAAAAACCAATGTAATGCATCTCCTGCCGTTAAGAAACACTCCTTTTATACCAGCTCCAATAATGACAGTTTTGTCTTTGCTCGCTCATTTCCTCATTGATAAACAAATTTATCTGCTGGTGATGACAGTCCCTCAAGGTGCTCAGGGTTTTGAGAACAGCGAAGTGGCATTTTTGATCTGCGACATCAGCCCAGCAGCTTCCTGTTGGGTGTGGCTTCTGCTGGGGCTGGTTGCCTCTCGCTGAGCTCTATTGGTGGTGTCCTTCCATGTGAGGGGCCACTGAGGGAGCCATCTCTGTCTGTTGTGTCCAGCAGGTGATGTTGGCACCACAGTGGGCGGCAAAGGAGCTGGGCCCACAGGAACCTATGGCAGGTCTGTCTGAAAGAAGACTTCTGAGGGGATGTTGCTGAGTTCAGTGTTGGCCTGTGTGATCAGGCAACTGATGGCAGCGTAAAATGATGACGGCTGAACCAGCACAACAAAATTTGTGCACCACGAGGGCTGCTATGGGGAAAATCAGCTCAGCCAGACCCACTACAGCTTCCTTATCTGGGAGTTAAAAAAAAAAAAATTAATAAAAAGTCCTTGAGGATGCAGTTCTAATTGCTGACAGACAGGACTACTCACTTCAACTTCCAGATCAAGTTCTTGATCTTAGAGCTGGCCTTGCGCATTAGCAGAGGTGTCTGTGGGAAGTTTCCATCCACGGTGGCTGTTACAGATGAAGACTTTGTCTAAAGCTCTCACAGCACGAGGGTAAGACTTCCTGGGGTAAGCACTAATGACGGAACACCAGCCTCTCTATTAATTGTGCATGAACTAACACCGGTTTTGCTAATGAGCTTCTGGTCTCAAGGAACAATTTATAATGCTGATGCTTAATCTGCACAGGAGAAGGTGCCTGCTTATTCCTACTGGAAAAATACTAGTAATGCAATAAAAGCTCAGCAAGGATGGCATAAGAGCACGCATGCAATTATCACTCACTACAGGTAAATGTGTCTTCAATTCTCTACCGTTCCTCATGCTTTGTTCTGTAGACAGAGAACAAAGCAAGGAGCTTCTGGAGGTACATGAAATAGTGATATGAAGAAAATCTGCCAAGTACACGGACTTTTTGGAAATTCAGACAAGGATAAAACTGACTTCTGTGCAGGGATGGGAATCAGAAGCCCAATGTACCACCCAGACTGCCTGGAGAGCCTAAAGCTGCTTTAAGCAAGAGCTTTAACTGTCTAGAAGCCTCGTCTAGACTGCCTGTAGCGGTGAGGGCTTCACCCTAATTAACTCCGTAAGAAAAGGCAGTGATACCTTTGCCTAATTGTAAAGCTATTAGTGTTTTTTCATTAACTGAATGGAAAGCCAAGCCCTCGCTGTGGTGAAGCAGATACACTACACATGTTTAAGAACACAAAGTACAACCTGAGCTTTGAAGAAGAAGCCAAAAGGCAGAAATGCTGCAATACACAAAAGTTTATTTTTAAGTTTTTCTTTTCTGAAGGCAAAATATAACAGAATCCAACATCAACGTATTTTGTACAACAAAACGGTTTTTATATGAGAACAGACAATCCATGAAGAGTTTTTAAGTCTTAGAACTGCTTCCCTTTTTTATCATGCTTTCTTGTGGTCAACAAAAAGTTGGCACAGAAGATGTCATGGCAGTCGGTTGGTGGGCGGGCTCCCTCAGATCCTCGTTAGCTGGTGCCACAGACTGGAGGGCAGGATACTTTCGACTTTTTCCATCACAAAATTTAAAGGGGCAAACAGGGTGCTGAGAAACTGCAAAGAAATCAGATACACATTCAGATCAAAATCCAGGAGACCACACGCCTCAAGAGAAAGCTGTCCAATAAGAGAAGACGCTTTTGCTGCATTCTTCTGCAAAATCCTCCAGCATGACAAAAATTATGTAATTCACGTATAAAAACTTTCTGCCGAATTCCGAGCCTTGAATATATACAGATTTCTGGGGTTTTGCAATGAAGAAAGAAAGAGACCCATTTTTACAAAGATGACAGCGAGGAACTCCACAAGTTTTCACTATCTATCTCACATCTTAGATTCGGGCTCATACTGAAGCCACGAAAAGTTCAACCCAAAACCTACTGAAGGGCAAAAGAGGGTCTTTCCTAAGAGCTGAATCTGCCAGACCACCTCTCAGACACAAAAGCGTGTCTTTAGACTGTTTAAAATAAATCTGTTACAAACACGGAGGCATCACTAACTGGAATTTATCTTAGCATCCTCCCTCTACTACAGAATACAGCCTGTGATGTTGAAAAAGGCTTCAGTATATTAATACTAGGACAGGCGTATGTGACAAAAATCAAGCGACTAAAGGCCATTTTATCACAGGAAAGAAAACCACTGCCAGGTACAAACTCAGAACACAGGTGCTAAAAGCACCCCAAGCATTTTGGGTAATACGTATTAACTGTGCTTCATCTTAGTTGCAGTTCAGGTGTACACAGCACATACAGCCACGCTGGAGCCCTGTGCATGAATGAGAGCGTACAGTAACATGCAAAGCCAGCCACCCCGAGCCTGTGAACCCTGTGGCTTCTAACCACCCAGGCTGATGTGACTTTGCTAAAAATAAGCGGTTCTGTTTGCAGCTGATCAGCACAGAGCTGCAAGAGGTTTGTGTTTCAGCTGCTGTCCTGCGGTCAGCACAACACAGATATAAACTCCACTTACTGCACTGATGTGTATATGAAGTCTGCTTGGTAGGTCAGTATTAATTACAGCTAATCTGGTGCAGGATGTGTTCTCTTTTTGCTCCACAGAACTCTCTCTCCTGAAAATGCAGAGCACTAGACTTTATACAAAAACACACATCCCTTTTCAAGTTCTGAATTTGTCCCATGTATCTTCAAGGTCAGGTTGGATGGGGCTCTGAGCAACCTGATCTTCTTAAAGATGTCCCTGCTCACTGCAAGGGGGTTGGACTAGATGACCTTTCAATGTCTCTTCCAACCCAAAGCATTCTATGATTCTAAGATCTTTAGGCACTTAAAGGATGCAGATGTGGGGGTTTGGTCTCCCTATGGTCACTGAAGAGAACTAAGCACTTCCACAGAGTAACTCTACCCATCCCAGAACCAGAATTGCCCTTTGAATCGTAGAATCACACAATCGTTCAGGTTGGAAAAGACTTTTAGGATCACCTAGTCCAAGCAGACCTTATGTATTTAAAACATTTCAAAATTTCAATATCCAACAGAGATTGTAACCATTTCATGGTATCAGGCAAGAACTTATCTGCAACTTCTAACTGAAGCTGAACAGAGTGTTTCAGTCGCAGGGCTGAAGGTCAAGCTGTATAACGTGAACCGTGGCTGAAATAATGTAACGCTGGCTTACCCAAGCTTAGAGTTTGCTATTGCTACTTCAAGTGGCTTAGCCCAAGGAGAAGCATCCCTCTGGTTAAGCTGTGAATGGTTTAAGTAAAGATGTCCCTTTAATTCTGCCAAATGCAAAAGGCTCACTAGAGGATATTTTCTGCTCTTTGAGTAGCACTCGAGCTTTGCGGCAAGCTTGCACCATCACACCTACTTGGATGAAACTCAGCTTTTTAAGCAGTGCAAATGACATACTTGTTAAATAAATGAAACAAGACTAATTTGCTCGACAGTAAGTTTTACTGCAATTCACAGGAATTTTGTTGCTGAGGTAGTCAATTGTATCCTATAACAAACTCAGCAAAGTAGCTGTAGCTTCAAATGAGCCAAGTTTTTCCTCCACCTGCAAAATTAGTTTGTCTATAAAATACATTTAAATTCATGGATATCAAAGCCTAGCTTCGCTGAAGTCCAAGCAAAATCTTTGCTGACAGCAAGAGGTTTGAGATGCCACCCACTCTCTTCTACAAGCCCATGTAAACAACATCTGTGCTCGGGCTGTTGGGCCCTTGGAAAGCTCCTGGTGCTCCTGTCCTCAGACATCCCTGGCAGATGCCCATCCAGCTTGTTTGCCACATGGCAGCACCCAGGAGGCCTTAGTCTGCATGATATGATTTGTTTTTTTTCCCTTTGACATTGACTATTATTTGTTAGCAGAACAAAAAACCTGCACCAGCAGTAGAGTAAGAATCCAGGGTGGCAGAACTGGTGATGGAAGACCTGTAAAAAGTTTGCTATTATTATTTTGTATTTTAAAAGAAAACTATCAACCTGTTCTTTTCAAAGCGAGCAGGGAGCAGCTTTCTGGGAGTACCTTCTGAATAGCATCATTTGATTACAACAGATATGCAAAACTATCTTTTCCAGCTTTCGCGCTGTGTGGCTGGTGTTTGCACGGAGGCAATGGCTATTATTACTCAGTCTCCGTGGTCGGATCTACATGTTCGCTGCCTCAGCGTCCACAGAGGTCCAAGCAGATGAAACATCTCCCTGGCCAAACCTGCTTGCTGAACTGAGGTCTCATCCATCCTACAGAAAATACTGAAACAGATCATGTCAATGATCTCAGGTAAACAAAGGAATCAAATCAAAGAAAAATCAGTCTTTCTGAAGTTTCATTCATTTTTTCAAAAATTAACGAAAATTTAACTAATTTTAAAATTTACAATCTACACTTTTTGACATGACTGTTGACTCAAACTACAGTGACCCCCTTGTTAATACAACTCTCAGTTTTATTTACGATACACTCTTGTTGCTTCCATGTTATGAAAGGACTTGCACTTATGTATTTGTGATGATTTCCCAGACATCATTATATTTCTGCATAACAATGAAATTCAATACTACCAACACTGTGCTGACAATTTTATCCAAGTCATGCAATCAGCAATTTGTTCTGCTTGTATTTGTATCTTTAGTGACTTCCAAAAGCCTTTTGTCAGAAAGCCTAGAAAAAATCAAAACCACAAGCTATGAACATGCTAACCTGTGGTTACACATGAACATGTGGCCAACAGCTGAGTATGTGGTTTCACCCTATCAGAGTTAAAATGCTAAAATCTACTGTCATTTTAAAGTTACTTATATTTAGTCTGACATAACAATCAAAGAACAACTGGATTCTTTCACTTTCATTATGGAAGAGTCAAACTTACTTCCAGGTACAACATTACAGAATTGGCTGGATGCAGTTGGGAATATGTAAACTTGCTGCTGCATGGGCAGGCAGCGTTCCGAGCAGGTTCTGACTCTAAAACTTGGGTGCACTGATGGAGTTTGGTGAATTGCATCCTACGCTGAACCTCCCTGAAGAGGAAAGTAGCTTTAAAATACCTTCTGCACCCAGGGGGGAACAGAGGCTGCCCTAAGGGTCTGTCCCAGTGGCACATGCCACCTTTAGCAGTCTCACAGGTGGAGAAAGTCCTCAGCGCTCAAGGGCTTTTTCTGCCTTGAAGAACTCAGTGACTCCGTCAATGGGCTATGAAATAGGTATGAGAAGACGTCACCTGGAGGACCGGTCAAAGCCAGCTCCCGACATCCAATCATGCTAACCTATTAAGTTATTGTGAAATACATTAAATATAAACTTGCAGTAACATAAGCCTGGGCCACGATGGCGATATTGCATCTGTGCAATGCTTTGGGGATTGGCAGGTGTAAGAGAAGGAATAACTCTGACCTATTAAAATTAAAGCATATGTGCGCAGTTTCCAGTGTAACACACCACATCACAGCGACGACCAGCCACACAGAAAAAGGTAATTCAGTGCAGACAACCACAGCAACAGTCAGCACATTCATCTTCTGGCTATTTATGAAGCGATCTTTCCTAAAACTGAACAGGAAGAGCTAAGGCTGGCCAAGCCTTTCCAGGCCCTTCTGATACAGCTGCATGTCAAAGAGATGTCTGCCATGATTTCCTTCAGCCTTATACACCTGGGCTACTTTTTCCCAGAGGAGACAACCGAATGAGCCTTCCGAATCGAAGCCTCTCCATGAGCTACTAAATGAATGACGCTAGGCTTAAATTCTGCCCTTCCTGTATACAACAAACCCTCAGCTGCTGCACATCGTGCTTTATGAAGGTTAAGACATAGGTAAACCAATCTCAATACATGTTAACTGACATACTAACTGCACCCATACGGGTTCAGAGATCCTGAGTAGTGCTGCTGACTCTATGCACGTAACACAGCCCACATCTCAGTTCTATCTGTCTCTGCTTATTTTACTTCCTAGGAGCTTTACCTGCTCTGATATGCAGAACTTAATAACCACATACAGAGTCTTGGGTATCAACTCCATTAACAGCAATGGCAGCTGCACTCACACATCAGGGAATAGATCCTTCTGGTCCAACTCTACTGCCCAAATGGCTTTGGAACATGCAAGCTCCAAACCATGGAGAAATGATTACTCACTATGTCACCAGCGTAACTTTTGATACCTGCGACTACACTCAGCAACTAAAGCCAGGTGAGTTAAGCCCATTAAAACATGCTTCCAATTTTCTCCAATTCCAGTAGCTCCCTGCTGCAGCAGCAACCTTATCATGCTGTCAGCTTCCGATATATTTGTTCAGGATACAAGGCTGACAAGCACAGGAACAAGGCCAACAGGGACAGATTTGGGGTCATTAACTGTGACAGTATTTGAAAACTGCAGATTACATTGAAAGATCCCCCAAACAAGGGTCATGCATTTCAAGAACTTAAGGAAAAACATGCAAAAAACCCCTTTACAAGTAAGTTTGAGATCAAATGCCTCAGTTACACACTTATTGTTCACCAAACACCTACATATACCTTGAGAAACAAGAAAAAGTAATATTTCAGGTATGTTTCAGTACTTTCTGCTGAAAGGAGTGGTATCTTTTGCTACAGAATTTTCTTTTCTGTCTTCTAAAGCTAATGAAAGAAAATCTCTTGATGCAGGAACTGTTGCTGTACCAGACCTCTATCACTCGCAAGCCTGGGTGGTAGAAGACCTGGTTCACCTGTAAAGGGATTCTCTTGCCACTTGCAAAGGAGTTTGAGAAACTACTTGCAATCTGGAATTTGCCAAAGCCTTTCAGCCTTGCCTCCTCCATCCCACTCCCTATTGCCTCCCAAATCAAAAGCACCAAAAACATAAAAAAAAAGCCCAGGGGGCTATTTTGGAAACACAAGCCCTACAAGAGATATAAATGTATTTGAGAAAATCTATTACAACAGAGGATATTCAGTATTTCTTGGAGAACGAGACAGGTTTTTTGATTCTCCAGACCATTTAAGTGGATTTTTTCATATCCTAGCACACTGGAGCAGTGATGTTCTTCGTTTTGCAAAGATAAAGCATGTCTTAGTACAATTCATGCCCTTTATTTATTAATTATTAATCATTTATTAATCCTCCCATCACTAAAAAAGCAGAATTAGCAGAGACTTCCCTGGATATAGTAAAGAAAAGTTATGAAGGAAATCCTGAGACTACTTCCCTCATGGCAGTTTGGGAAAGGAACACAGAAGTTTGCCCTGGTTAGCAGTGCACTGTGTCTGCTCATACCAAGAGTTTCTGTTGCACTGGAAAGCACGGCACGCCATGATTAAATTATTTCACTGGATTATATACGGAAACACAGATACACCCTTCTTCCACCAAGCCTTTTTTGGCAACATCACAAGAGATCTAGCCTAACAAAAGAGTCATATCCATCAGAGAAGACAGAGAGCAGTGTGTTTTACTGATTAGCTCCCCTAACAGTTGTTCAAATGCCCCCCTGCTCAGACATCTCTTGATGTTTTATTTATACTACTGCATACGCAGATATTTAATACCCAGCAGTATTTAGCTCCGGTCTCCCTGCGTCTGTGTCTTTATTAACCAAAAGAAAGCAGCAGCAGAGAATACTCACAGCTTTTGCGAAGACCCCCATAAGCTCTGGGAACTGATGTGTCAGGAGGGCTAGCATGGCTGTGAAAGAACATAGTCCAGCAGTGAAGAGGATGAAGAAGGGGAGCTCTTTCTTGGGGTAAACTGAAACTTCATGAAATGCTGTAGAAAAAAAGATGAGAAGGGGAATGCATTATACAGTAAAAAAATCTCCAAACCAACCAAAACTAAATCAACATTCTTACATGGTTTAAACAGCCAGAGACACCCAAAGATGCTTTTGAAGGACGAAAGATATAGAAGATCTGAAACATTTAAGGTCAGTATTATTGCTGCATCAGTCATCTCTCTGCCAAGTAATGCTCATCTAAAGATCATATTTCTGGCTTACTCTGGTCCTATGTCCATGTTACTTTTGTGTTTCTGTGTCAGCACTAACTATATGCACTAACTATAACACAGCTGTGCAACCATAAACCCCAGAAAACTAACCTGCAAATAAAACACCCATTTTTTTACTCAGGTCACTGACAAGACACATGGCTGCATGTTTGCTAATGCTGATACACATGAAGAAGAGAAGAAAAGAAACACACAACTGAGAGCAGAAGTGAGACCAGCCTTGCAGGAGCATGGTTGTAGATCAGTTTAAGCAGGCTGTAAAACTACAGCCTTTGCAACAGTAAATTCTGAGGGTTTAATCTGCAGAACCAAGAAAAGTTATCCTAAAAGTAGGGCATATAAACATGTACTTTAAATTCAGATTTTCAGAATTCTCTGCATACTTATAATAATACAACAATATTTTTAAAGTGTTAAAACCTGGAATTTAAATTAATAGCGAATTTTAAAGGTGTTTGTTAGTATACAGCAAAATACAGAAATTTCCTCCACTCTGGTATGAAAAACTGCTCACTGGGCTTTGGAGAAGGCAGCACTAAGAAGGCTAAAAGGGTCAGCAGAGGATAATGAGTATTTTACTGGAATAATAATCCCTTAAACTTTTATGGTGGCTCAGATTCAAGATGAAAATTTGGCTGGGTTGGTAAAAGGTCTGGTGGACTCTTCCGTGTCTGGTTCACTCATTCAGTCCATAGTTCGGAGCTACAGTCACAATAAATGTAAACTTTGAAACACATTTTTCTTGTACAGGACCAACCTCAAGGCTTCCCATATATTCAAATCCTGTGACTATTCATACAGACAAAACATTAGTCTTCCATTTTTTCTACTTTATTTGCATCAGTGACCAGCTCTCATCTCATTGTACTTGCAGATAACATAAGCACAGGGTAATCCAGCACCATGGCAGGACAATATTCTTGAGTGCATTCATTCAGAGTGGAGCGGTTTCCAAAACCAACCGCAGTTTAAATCAAAATATTATAAACTAAAAATACCTACGATTTTTGGGTCAGCTAATACAATTAATTTTAAAAGAAAAGCACAGATAACCTGCAACTTCTCTTTGCTTCAAATTAAATTTAGAGATTGGGAAATATCAGATCATGGGCTTTTTAAGTCTCAGATTTCTTGTGCTTAGTTTTTTGCACTTGCTTTTGACACAGGCTCAAACGTGTTGTTGCAGTCTGTTATCCAGTCACAGCAAAGGTTTCGTGATTGATATTTTTAATTCGGATAGCCTACCAGATCCTAGTGTTCTGACATAATTTCAGCTGACTCTTCTTTAAAACACACGCAATTAAAGGGTGTGGACAGGTATGCAAACCCCTTTAAGCAACCTGTCTCTGTCACGGTATGTTAAACCCTTCCCTACTCAAACCCAAGAGATTCTGCAATGAAAGGCATTTCCCATAACTGCCAGAGCAAAACATGACTGGCTGCATAAGCTTTTAAAGACTCCCTCGATTCTAACATTTGGCATCAACGATTAGTTTTGCATCTAAAAAGAGAACACTGAGCTATTCTGCACAACTTTGTCATTCCTAAATCTCCTGACACTCCACCCTCCCCAGCTCAGCATCCCTCTGAGTAAAGCAAGCAGAGCACTCTAAGAGGTGTTTTTATAATTAGGGTGATTATAATGGGGTGGGGAGATATTGTCAGTTGCCAAGGATTTCTGCGTAGTATCAGCAGGAACAGACTGTGAAGGAGAGACTCATGAGTGGATTTTTGCTGTATTATTTTCACCTAATGTTTACTCACGTAGGCATATAAAAAGTGGCAACACATTTTTCAGCCCAAACCAGAGAGGTTCTGGATACAAGACTACAAAGTGTGCAAACGCCATCAAAAACAGCCTTCACAGCAGAAGCGGGCTATGTTTTACTTTTTCCAGAACAGGTTTCTCTTTATCCCTTCTTCAGGACAGAGGAGGTGAGAAAGGAATCTCCTTCCTTGGGTCAGCTTGTATTTGCATCTTCTGCCCTGACCCTGCAAACTCCTCCACACTTGTATGCATCCCACTTGTGCTCACACAAAGTCCCACTGTGAGAAAACACGGGAATGAAGCGTAACTGTTTGCAAGATTGGCTGCTTCAGCTCTTCCGCTGTGTTCCTGTGCTCCACTGCATGCACTGCAATACGTCTCACTGGCTTGGACCATAATGCTCTTGTGGGCTGGATCTGACTTTGTGTCTTGCAGAGCACTTCGAACACCGTTGGCACTTTGCTAATACGTACATAAACATATATAATAAATGACCGAGGTAATTTCACATCAACCTCTTTGTAATAGCACACACACCATTACATGAAGAAAACCCTTTCTTGCTACTGAAGACTGCTTTTCAGAAAATGGTCAGCATAACCTGTCAGAATAACAGCTGCATTAACGATCTAGCTGTCCTCAAGCAGGTTTCATCTTGCCTTGGAATTTAAGTAGCTAGCATGCCTACAAAAGACTATCAGGGCTGTGCCACTGGGCTTTTGGTTTGACGGGATGTTACCCTAGACAAAGGATCAGACCTATTTTCCAATGTCTTGGCAAGAGAGAACAGCAAGATCTAACTGATTTGTATCTGCAGTAATCTCTCTCTGTGTCCCTACCCTGGCAACACAATAAAGACAGATAATTGTTATGAACTATGGCAAGGAGCTGCCTCTTAAACCATCATGGGAGCTCCAGAAACTCACTGCCAACCCGATTATTTTAATCCACTGTATTCAATTTAAAAGGCATCAATGGAGATCAGTGCTGCAAGACTCAGGTAAATGACTCTTTGATGTCAATGGTACAAAGAGAAAAGTTGAACGTACATGGTAGTAGTTCTCTATCTGCAGTTTCTGTACAAATAGGGTAAGGGTAGAAAAGATGTCCTTTTTCCAGTGGATAGGGGATCATTCTGAAAGCTGAAAATAAAACAATGTGCACAAGTTAATGTGAGCATGGCAGCCACTGGAAATGCCTAAATATATTTACAATTTTGAAAAACAAACATAGATAAAGTATAACATTTATATTTGCTTGCAAACAGCACATAAATTGCTTAATAAAGTGCCAAAGTAGAAATCTACACTTAGTTTTTAATCCTGCAAACACTTACGTTTACTTTTCTTCTTGAGAGAAGGTTCAAAAGTGTCAAGTGAGACCACATTACAAGTATATACATAAATGTTTGCATGATTGGAGCCCATTGTACTTACATTTCCACAGGCAAATTTGCACATTTCATCTTAGACTTTTAGGCTGCAGAATTTTTAAATTTCAAGGGAAAGAAGTGCATCTGATATAATAGGTATGACCTACAAACACGACCAGCCAAGCTTGTGAATTCAGGCCAATGCTTGCAATCTCTGTGCATCGAGCATAACAGAAGTTTTGCATGGAAAAAAATACACTACTTTTTTTTTCCCATCACACTCCAGCAGACCAGGTAACATTCACGACTCAAGCCCAGAGAAGCAGTTTTCCAACACCGCCATGTTTTCATTTTATATTTGGCAATCAAAAATTAATACTGAATTATTAAAAGGAGGTTCCTCACATGCATTATTTTTAAATGCAGCAGATCCAGTCAGGTTTCCAATATAAATCTTCAGGTCATGGATTAAGTAATACATAATCTTATGCATTATAAAATTTAAGATAATAACAGAGAGAGAGGGAAATGGATTACTAAATCTGGATGGTGATGAGGTCATAGGCCATCTGAGTGTGGTTTATGGAAACATCAGAATACTTGACTGAATTACAGCTTTGCAATCAAGGCATCCCTTTCCACTATCCTATATATTATTCTCACTGTTAAAATGTCATCGATGTGTTATTCTCACTACTCCCATGGACATCAGTCACTGAAGCAATATTTTCCTTAACAGATGTCCTAGAAGCACTGTATATTTTAGATGTTAGGTGCAGCCCACTGCCACACGATAACACTCCATTATCTTGTGCTCACAAGGCAACCGAGGAACTGGTTTAAAATAAACAATCCCCCAGTATCTCCAGTTGTGTACACTTCATTTGAAATAATGTTAGCTGTATTTTTTGTCCAATCATATGAGTGCATTTATTCTTGATTATTATGTTTAAAGCAATAGTAAGAAGGCAGAAATCCTTAAAGATTGTAAACCAACCTAAGTGTAAACCTCTCCCAATATTAACCCCCACCTCCTCCACAGCACCTCAAAAAGCCAAGTACAAATAGAGTAATTCAAGCCTTGGATGACCTTCACATGCAACAAACTTGACTGTCTGTACAAAAACATAATGTAGAGGGATGTTTGATGCTTATTACTTCAAAATCACTAACACAAGTTTTTCGTTCCAGTTTGGCTTAATATTTAAACAGATAATCATGTCTCTTCTGCCTTACTCTAAATCACAGTACTATTAAGACTCTAATCAAAATTTTAAAAGGGGCTGTAAAGACGTTTCTTTTAAAAACAAGTGAAAAATGCGTAATTTTGGTGAATTTAAACAGTCACCTTTGACATGAGACCAGATATGGAATATTTACAGCAAAACAGTTTATTTAGCAATGTTATTAGCCATGGAATAAAGTGCTCTGGTTTATCTGTATCTGTCTGTGTTTATGTAGGTCTTTCTCTGCCTTACTCTCATAGTATTATCTGGTCTTCTTTTACACTAATCAATTCAGGCAGCACACAGGCTGTCTGCCATTCAACCACGTGCTCGTCATAAGAGCTACCATAGCATTTCAGAACCTCCAGGTTTTTCTTCTTATTGCAAACAACAGGAAACATGACACAAGTTTAGAAACCGACAATGACAAATGAACACTTCAGACTCTTCCGAAGTTTGGTTCCACCTGAAACCACAGACCTTCTGTACTGAGCTCCTGGACCAGACCCAGAGCAATGTTTCATGTGGTGTCACCTGGGCTTTTTTAGTACTATGAACTATGAATAAAACTGTACTTTGATGGATCATTGATGGATCAAATGAAGACAGAGCAGGAAACAAAACAACATTCCAGTTTGATGTTGACCATTATTTTTATAACCTCACTTTTATCAACTGTTGAATGCAATTTGGGAAAAACTCTGTGAAAACTTCAGAGTTTAAAATATCACAAAGACATTTCTGCATAAATTTTGTTTGAGGCAGTCTTAATTAGGAATGACCTTATTCTCCCCAGAAGCATTCAAAATGTACCCCCCAAGTGACTGACTTAATGTACTTAATTCTGCCGAATCCCCACAAGGTCAGAACTGAAGAGTTTATATATGTAGGCACTAAATTCCTAAATACAAGCTACTAAAGTGAGACTTGTGTTTACTTAAGCTCACTGACAGAATAGTGCACTTTAAAGACATGACAAGTACATGAATACCTAGAAAGAAAGCGAGAGCAACTGACCATGTGCTGTATATAGACTGTTGGTTTGAACATGTATTTAATTAAACTTAATTTTTCTTTCATGTTTCCACAGGTTTTAATCTACAATTGTTCAGAGATGCCAATGAAACCTTTTGCAAGTAAAGGATGTAAGACTGACATAGTCACTACATCTGTAAAGAGAATTATCCAGACTAAAATATGGACCAAATGTTATGATTCTGAGGGTGGTGGAACACTGGAACAGGTTGCCCAGAGTGGTAGTAGAGGCCCCATCCCTGGAGATGTTCAAGGCCAGGCTTGATGAGGCTCTGAGCAGTCTGATCTAGTTAGAGATGTTCCTGCTTACTGCAGGAAGGTTGGACCAGATGACCTTGGAAGGTCCCTTCCAACCCCACGGATTCCATGATTCTATGATTATTGGACTATTTACTGGTGAAACCATTAAAACCCATGTGAGTCTTTATGCATGAGCAAAATATGAACAAAATACTTGAGGACCGGTACAGTGTTCACCTCTCTTGAAATCACTGTGCAAAATGAATGATGGGTTTTTCTTTAGAGGTTATGCAACAATACTCCTTTACATCTTTACAGGCCACTATACAAATATTAGCAAATAAAGTACATATTGAGATTGCTGTGGAGGTAACAAGGAGAGGAACCAGTTAATGTAGTTAGATGGGAATGCCCTGCACTGCCTTCAGGCATAGATGACTAAATTTCCTGAGTGGCAGCAGGACTGCAGGGCAGCCAGCCTTCTGTGCCAAAAGCTGGTCCTTGTAAACAGCCCCTTAGGGACCCCCCACCCTGACAAAGGAAAAGAAGATCTGTTCCGCACTCCTTGCAAAACACTGCTCCATAATGATGGGATAATGAACGTTGGGCTAAAGGACTTCTGCAAGCATCCGGAAGAGAAGAAACGCTACATAAAAGCAAACCGCTGAAAGTAAGGCCCTGGGAAGGAAGCTATGACAGAGAAAATAATCGACTGGGAGAAAAGACAGGAAAAGAACAGATAGGACAGAGAACAACAGCAGCAGATCAAGCCCCAGGCAGCAGTGGTATGAGTTACTGAGCAAGGTGTTCTATACATCTAGATATAAAGCCTTTGCTTCCTCAGGGAGCCTACGCTGCAAATTAGACAAATTCAGGCCATTTCATACAGTGACTGAGACTGTAAGTCACTTTTACAATAGTGTGTTTCTGTAGGAATTATCATGGTGACAAGCTATCTTTTCTAATAAAGCTAAATAAGAACAGCAAATGGAGAAAGCAAAAGAGTGGTATAATAACACATAGAGAGGCTGAAAGAGAACAGAATAAAACAGAGCAGAAAAGGAGAACTAGATTACATAAAGAAAAATAAGCCGTTGAAGGCTGATTATAAACAGTACTTTTTAATTCTCTGAAACCTGAAAAAACCACATCTCTAAGACAGCGTAAGACAGATTTGAAGGTAAGTTTATGACGTTTGGAGTCCAACCTCCTACTCAAAGCAGGGTCACCTTCAAAGTTAGGTCTGGTTGCTCAGAGCCATGTGCAGCTGAGCTCTGAGTATCTCAGGGGATGGAGATCTCACAACCCATCAGCAACCTGTCCCAATGCATCACCACTCTCATTCTGAAAATATTTTTCTGTCTAGATGAAATGTCTCTTGTTTCAACTTCTGTGTACTGCCTCTTGTCTTTCTGCTTTGCTGTTCTGTGAAGACTCTGACTCAGTCTTCCATATCATCTCTCCATTGGGTGGTGGAAGACAGCAAATGGATGCTCTCTTCACCTACAAGAAGTCTTTTCCAAGCTGAATAAAACCAGCTCCCTCAGCATCTTTTCCTCCATCACATGCTTCAGTCCCTTACGCATCCTAGTAATCCTCCACTGGATTCACTCCAGTTTGTCCATTAAAAAAAGAAGTCATAAAATACTGTATTGTTTTATACTACATTATAATATTTATCTGCCTATAAGGCACTTACTTCCATTATTTCCCAATACCAAAGCATTTATAGAATCATAGAATGCCTTGGGTCAGAAGAGACCCTTAAAGAACATCTATTTCAACCCACCTGCAGTGAACAGCGACATCTTTAACTAGATTTTGTTGCTTAGAGCTCCATCCAACCTGACTTTGAACACTTCCAATGATGGGGCACCCACAACTTCTCTGGGCAACCTGTTCCAGCTCCCTTAGCCATGAGTAAGAAAATATGTCTCAAAGAAGACAGGAAATTTTGTTCAGTATTGCACAGAGAATATAATCCAAGACTTCAGAAACCTTTTTCTCATTAAGTGAAGTTTGCATTTTCAGTTTGAATTTCAAATATTTCAATGCTGGTGTGGATATAACTGATCTCCAAAATTCCCACATACTATACTTCACAAAAGCTATTATTTTCACATGACATTCAATGAAAATATTTTATTAGCTCCTCTGTAATAAAGAGAATTACTTACTGCCTTCCCATGTACAGTGTAAGAGATTCAATGCCCCCTCTACTCTTTTCCAGTGTTGAAGATGAAAGAAAGCATACGCTATTGCTTCGCTGTCCCCTCTCTTCAGAATATGTTCAGGGGGTAGAATTAAGCTTTTCATTTCTAGTAGATACTGCAATAAAAAAAGCAGAGCACAATTATTTCAGAGGTAATAAAAACCACAAAAACCTGCCTGTAATTCTACAGTGCACACTGAATGGTCTATTTCCCTAAAGTACTTCTTCCTTGTAAGTGTTTCATCAAATGTGTAACATCCCCAACTGCACTTGAAGATAATTATTGAATTATTCCCAAAGACTAAGATCTGCTGACAGATGGTTAATGTTCTGCTCTTCAGCTGTAGTAGGGGGACTACAGAGAACTTCAAAAATGAGATGTCTCTCTTATCGGAGGAGCTGAAAAAAGGGCTCAAAGCAGAACAGAGAATCTAATTACAAGAGCTTTTTAATTAACGTATTTATAATAAAATGAAGAAGACATTAAGCAGTTTGATGCACGTAGTCTTTCTATAAGGAAACACGCAGTACTCCTAGTTTACACACAGGTTGTTTCACTGCATTGCCATCAACTGGTTGCTAGGTCTATGAATATACGAGGTTGGCAGCCACCCAAGCAGGTACCAACAAGTTACAAATTAACAAAAAGTTACAAAATGTGACAAACACCTTATTTCCAGAAAAAAATACTGGCTGTTTAAGCTTGCTACTTGAAATAGTTACTGCAAATGGTATGAAAATGAAAAGCACCACTGACTAAACCCACGCGCAATTTCCCTGTTACTGGATCTCCTATAACAGAAGCAGATGAAATATGTGTAGGGTTCGTGCCACAGAAGACAGAGGTCTCGGACATTATTCAAGCAGGTGATTTTTTTCCTCCTTCCCCCCAACCCTGAAACAGACCACTACCAGTTCAGCAGACATTATCTCATCAGTGGTGTTGCTACATTCCAGTTAGTGGAGGGGAAAGATACCACGGAGGGGAATGATACACCCCTTGTTGGCACATTCTACATGGAAAGGAATGACAGGTAGAGATCACAGGCTGCCGAACCAACTCTTGTCTGTCAGAGAAGTATAACATCTCCCAGCTGTGTGCTGACTGCTCTTCAACAGGAAGAGGAAAGTAGGAAACAGTAGGAAAACTGTTGCTTTCTTCAAGAATGCCCGCGAGCAAATGTTCTCCCCACAGGACTATTTAAGTTAACACAAAAGGCAGGCAGCAGACTGTCAGGCCCTAGCATAAGGTTCAGAAAGGGAAGTTATAGAATCATCAAATAGTTTGAGTTGGAAGGGACCTTAAAGATCATCTAGTTCCAACTCCCCTGCTGTGGGCAGATGCCTCTCCCACTAGACCACATTGCTCAAAGCCTCATTCAACCTGGTCTTGAACACATCCAGTGTTGGGGCAAATCATGGTGAATCAATCAAATTATGGTTAATCAACAACAGAAAGACAGTGAATGTGCAGCCCCTCCATTTCACTCTGTGCCTATGCACTGGTCTGGAAGGAGGACAACTGCAGGACCTAGGGACTGACAACAACCATGTGCAGGCACCCACAAGAAAGCAACCTGACATAAGAGGTGAAACAGAGGCATGGGTGGTGTTACCCTTCTACAGCTCCCATTAAACACTGACTTTTGTGAATGGGATGAGCTGGTGAAGAAAGGAAGAGAAAAGTGGGCAGAAGAAATAAATGAGAACTAAAAAACAGCCTTGGGGAAAGGAGGGGGAAAGGCCAGAGGGAAACGGGCACCAATAGCATGATGTCACAGAGGCCTTCCTAGAGCTAGTCACCCCTTTGCCTGAAGGAGCCTGAAAGGAGACAGCAAACAGGTAAAGGATTTGAAGAGATCATGATCAAAGCAGAGAACTGTCAATCCTGGGAAACAGAGAAATACTTCAAAGAGGACAGAGAAATCACGCATGTTTCTCATGCAGGTAATAGTATTAAAGGAGGAGTAATAAGTGTGATACCTGGATTTTCTCTAAAGCCTTTCAGAAAAATCGGAGAGAGCTGCAGAGCAGGTGGATTAATAGAGGAAGCTACAATTTAGCAGGCAGGACAGAAGATTAAGAGTGACAGAGAGAACAGAACAAAGAGCTGAGAAGAGAGAGGGAGCTGCCAGGCTTACAGGGATACAGCAAACATTCCTACTCACTGCTTTGATGAACAGATCACCTTTTAAAAACGCACATTATACCTGTTGAGCAGAATGGAACGCAAGAGCTGCAGGTTTCTATCTGTTTTATTAATTTAGAACATAACACTTATTTCCATATTTTTTGCAGAAGTAAATAGGAAAGTTTGCAGTATTTACATATTTCAATCAAAGGAAAAAAAAATCAAACCACCAAACCCAAAGCCATGTCACTATTTGAAGGAAAAGAAAAACCAGGAAGGAATATCCTATTTCTATGAGTGTGGAGATGAAAACATGTTATTTTGATTCTCATGTATTGCTTGTTATCAGTGACTAAAAACATATCAAGTAGAAATACCAGATGGAAGGATCTATCTTTGACACCTGCAAATCATTCTTAGTCCTCACTCAGCTGTGTTGACTTTTCAGTCTGCATCTTTCTCAGTTTCAGAAAGAAAAACCTATTTTAAAAGTTCCTCTGACCAAATGTGTGAAACACTCCTCCCTCATTACTGTAGTGCAGCTACTTTCCCAAACAAAAAGTCCATAATTTGGTTTGGTGATATTCCAGAAGACCCACACACAAAGCTGATGGATGGCTCCATTCTCATTTGGGCCTCATAATAGTTTTTGGTTTATGCACAAAGGTCAGCCACACCTTCTGGGCATACAAGCTGTCAATGAATTTATGCTGGAGGCATTTCCAGCAGGAATGCTAATTGTACACAGCCCCAGAGAGACCTTGTCTGGAACACTCTGTACAGTTCTCATCAGGCACTTCCAGAAACATAAAGATCAAATTCTACAAGTACAGAATAGAGCTAATCAAAGAAGTGGCAACTCTGCTTTATGAGATGGCACTTGAAGGCCTCTATCTGTTTAACTTCTCTAAATAGGAGTAATGGGTACCAAAAAGGTACCTAGATGCAGGTAGGGCTTGATTATTGTTGGAGAAGACTCTCCATGAAAATTCAGGTGGTTTTGATGTCCTAGAATATCATATTCATTCATGCATTTCTGTATATTCAAGCAGAGTTCAAGAGCACAGAGGACGTTCAGGTTCCTGAAGGTTTCACTGACAGGGCTGAGGGTCTCCCTGGAGACAGCATAGCTCCTTTTTATGGTAACTGCAGGCTATTGGCACACAGGTACTTGTCAAGCAGGACTGAGTCCCAGCAATCTGCTGAGTTTCTAGCACAAATCAACACAATCCCCCTGAAACATTCTGGATTGGACAAGCAGATAAATTCCAGTTAAATGAAATTAAATGAAAAAATCTTTCTTTGAAAGCTATCCAATAAGCTGCAGTCCTCACGCTGCCCATATAACATGTGAATCACAGTCCTGATGGACTTCTGCATGCAACAAGTAATTCCAGCTCTTGGAAAAAATCAGCCAAAGACATCTGATTGTAGTTTCCAAGAAGCTGCTATTGCACTTAATCCAAGATACTACACTAGACAGGTACAGTCTTCTCAGCCACCAAAGACTTCAGGGTGGGAATCTGACTATTTGTATCTCAATGTTTCCAAAGGCCTCAGCCCAGAGCAGGACTAATATGGTCACAAGATTCTACCATACCACTGAAATTCATACCAGGTATGAACTCCATCCGGCTTTGCAAGAAAACAACCTACACCTCTTGACAAACTCCCAATTAACTGTCACTCCTGATACATGGGCATCCCTTCAGATTCAGCCACAACCCTTACAACTCCAGTCATAAAACTTCTATATTTTGAAAACACAGGGAAGACTGGAACCTTCTGTCACCCTGACAGGGCTCTGAACCCAAGCACGGTTCCACTTTGGAGGGAGAGTCAAGTAACAGGCTAAATAAGAAACCTAGCAAAGGGCTAGCCATCATGGAGGAAATGGCGATGGCAAGCCCAGCACATCTCCAATTGCATTTGTTCTGCCAATGATGAATGAAGAAGTTTAACTATAACACAACATAACATGCCACCATCATCTGAGGTTACCATGTTCCTTTAAAAAAGGAATCAGCTCAGAAAAGACAGTTAAGAAAATTTCATCCAGAATGACCTAGTCTTAACCAAGTTATGAGTGAATTCTAAAGGTGTGCAATGATCTTGATCATCAACAGATGGCTCAGTCAGCCCTCCTCCACTGTATTGTTTTGGCTTGGATTTTTTCATTTGTCTTGTTTTTCTGGCCTCCCTCTTCTCTCACCCCAAACTTTTTCCCGTCAAAAACCTGTATTTTAGGAGTTACAAGGGTAACAGTATTTTTCATACACTTCCACAGAAGGCTTCTGGGATGGTTATATGCCATTGTAATAGCCATTGCTCAGCTACAGCCATTCCGTAACCATAGGCGACTATGCCTTTTAACGAGTATTTGGAGGATGACAATGGACCTTGTAGACATGAAGTGCAATATGGAGGAGTTTAAGTTTCTCTTCCTTGAACTGATTGAATATACATTATTTATTTCATAATATTGACACCACTCTGGCTGCTAATTCTCCTCTGCTGGAAGTGCTTTTAACATTCCACATCAATGAGCTGCTTCAGTGCCCTTTCCTAAAATAAATCAACCTATCTCAGGCAGGTTTCCTTCTTTTCCTCAATTGTGCAATTTGCTTCTGAAATTACAGCTCAGGCTGCAAATAGGCAATAGTCACTCCTTGCACCTGTGACAGCATCCCTCCAGGCCAGAACATGAGAATTTAACATTGTTTGAACAGGAACTCTCCTCCTCCCAGCGGGATGAACAGCACAAGCTTTAAAAAGTTCCAAAATACTCGTTTCTACATGCCTAGAGAAGCCACTTTTAGGTCACCTTGCAAGTTCTCATTGGATTGATAGTAATTAAGAAGTTTGGCCTTTTTGCTGGAGACACGAAACCAAATCGCTGCCTCACCGAACAGTTAAACATTCTCTTAAACATGTCTGGAATAGTTTCTCTGTAATATCATGGGGTGTGCAGAACAGATTCATTTCCCATCTGGTCTATGAATTTGTTTGCACTATTTGTTTCTATTAGCAACTACAACTTACTAGAAACCACACAAGCATACTGACAGACACAGTTCTTATTTTAAAAAATAAATAAGAAAGAAATTAGAAGGTATGAAATGGAAACAAATCTTTCAAAGTGTTTAAGTTAATGGTTTGTTACGTCCTGTTAAGAAACTGTTTACGCACAAAATTGGCATCTCTGAAAGTAGTATCAATAGTTAAGTTGTCCAACTCAAATGCAGCACATGTCAGCAGGCACTCTCTTTAAAAATCAGCTCAGCTCCTGCCTTGCACAGCAAACCCCATACAACTGTGCACACAGTTCACTTTTGCCTTACTTTTAACAATTAGATATATGGACTATCACCTGCTTCCTCTTCCCTGGGACTCTACTGAATAGCTCATGTCTCATGGATTGCAGAAAAGAAGGGGGGCTTTTCAAGAGGGGTTTGAATGCAGGGAGGGAGCCTTGCAAATCAGTTCAGAAAAGGGTGTTCCACAACTGAGGAAAGTCCCAGAAAGCAGCTGTGATACTTTATCAGCATTAGTTCTGAATAGCTGCATTACATTTAAGTGGGGAAGCTCCAAACACAACATATAAATAATATTGTACACTCTCCATGACATAGAATGTACTACTCTCTTTTCCACACAACCCCCTCTGGAATTACAGGGATAGCCCAACTGCTTCAGTGGCAATAAAAACCTTTTTGTTTAAGTCTTAAAATTTTGAGCAGCACATCGTCAGTGTCAGCACATTTCCTTGGGACCAAAACACTAAATCAAAAGGATATAATCCACAGAATCTCATTTAAGACAAAGACGGCTGAAAAAAAAAAAAATCGAACAAATCTTCACAAACAAGTGATACAATTTGTTGTGGTTCTTCTCATAGTGCCATTCACAGCTCTTTGCTTTGTTCTCTTTCCGGCTGTACTGCTGACTTCAATCTGCTACTGGTTATGTTTTACTTCTACTAAAATGAACTACTAAACTCTGAAAACACTCTACCTGGTGAAGCGCTTTCTTTTTACATAGACAATCTCTTCCAAAGTATAAGGCTGCAATTTGCTGTAGCTGAGTTGTTTCAGGAACAAAACAAGACAAACTGTAGACACACATGTAGTATCTTTTAGGTATTTCTCTGGTACAGCTTAAAAACTTAAGCCAACTTCAAGCACAGAAACCTTTTTACAGGTAACATGCCATCAGAATGAGATGCCTTCATCAGTGTGACAGTGGTTCCATCTTCACTGTAGTCAAGGAGATCATGGTTGACACATCTGAGCTGGCATTACCCCGCCACAGCTCAGCTTCCAGAAACAGCGCAGCCAGGTCAGCTGCCCAGCTTTCTGGAGAGATCTGGCAGGCTGCACTGAGCTCTGCATTGCCTTTGTTCACTTAAACCAAATCCTGGTACTTCCACATGTCACACCTTGACTCTCAGTGTATTCCAAAACCAAGGAGAATTTATCACCTAAGGCTGAGACTTAATGGACTGATCTCTGGGAATTAAATTGTCATCCGTACTCACTCAAAAATGGAAGAAGAGACCTGTGTTAAAAGAGGGTTATTTGCTGGAAGGGTGGCTGCCTGAAGACAGACTGTCAGCCATATCTGTAAATGATCTCTGTAAAACACATTTTTGTGCACACAGAAAATAAAAACCAAGGTGATGCATAGTCATCTAGAACCAATGAAAGCCCGTGCCAATGTCTTTGTGACAGATATACTGAGAAGACTCCCAGAACTATGCGTACACACTGGTTTCTATGTGGAAGGTCGGTGCTTTTGCAGGGTTTGTCATCTCTATGTAAAGATGGAAATCTGGGACTTTCAAACTGCTTCTTCTTAAGGGGCTCCTACATCTTTAAATTACATTCAAAAGAACACGTAAGAAGTATATCTGACCTCTGCAACATCGCTATGGAACACTGGACTGCAATCCAGCCATAATCTCCTAGTGAAAAATCAGCAGCACTGTAAGAATCCCATGGTCGTTTTACACAAAAGTGCAACGGGTCACAACAGGAGACGCAGGCTCCCTTTCTTACAAAATACAGCTCAGCAGCATCTCTCAGCATGTTCATTTTATTGAACATGTGTTCTCTATGTCTCAGAATCTCATTAGCAAAGATCTGCTATTTCCAGCTAAATGTCTTGAAAATGCATATCCAGTAATAATCTTTTTATGTGATAATTCTAAATTTTTTATGTTTTGCACTTGGAATGGTAAAATCTCCTTCTGAGACAAACCAGAAACATACCAAACCATTTTTTTCCTCTTTAACAGTGCAGTTCCCTGCTTTCAAGGCTTCTGCAAATGCTTTAAATAATTTGTCACCTTTCTATTTTGTTTCTTCCTCAGTCTGAACATGAAACTCATTAGTGTTTAAATCCTAAAGAAGCTTTGAAGACCTATTCATTTTGTGGCACTGTTAGATTTCTTGTGATGCTGCTTGCTAAAACTTATCTCCATTTCATTAAAAACAAATTGGATATGACTTCAATCATAATTGAGTGGAAACTGAGGTGTAATATTCATACTCTGCATAAAATTATAACCAAAAAAATATTTTTGCCACCTTAATATCCTTTAGCTAATAGCAGAAAGATTGAGTGTGAAATCAGCAGTGCTGCATATTAAGCTGTATTAGGCTACAGTGTTTTAATGTTAAAATA
This sequence comes from Eurystomus gularis, assembly GCA_013400335.1. Lineage (NCBI taxonomy): Eukaryota > Metazoa > Chordata > Aves > Coraciiformes > Coraciidae > Eurystomus > Eurystomus gularis. The sequence continues at coordinate 64,002 of VZZY01013889.1, forward strand.
AGAACTAAAAAAACCCCTAGAGTCTGCTCCTGTTACTAACCTATTATGCTGCTAATTTATATGTCTCACAATGGTTTTCAATTTCAAAATGTCAGACTGAAAAACTGAGGGAAACAATTAACAACGTGAACTGACTGAAAAGCTCAGGAACTTAAGTGAGGAAGATGACTGGAGTATCTTTAAATCCAAAGTACTGATAATAATAAATAATCTGCTTTTCACACATGGGGATACTTGTCAGAAAGGAGATTCAGTCTTGTATTGAATAGACACCTAAAGAGAAGCTGGCTAGTGAGAGAGCAACTTGGAAAGGGACTTTTACAAGAGCTTGTAGTCACAGGACAAGTGGTAATAGCTTCAGACTAGAAAGGGGAGATTTAGATTAGATGTAAGGAAGGAATTTTTTACTCTCAGGGTGGTGAGTCACTGGAACAGGTTGCCCAGGGAGTCTGTAGATGCCCCAACACTGGACATGTTCAAGACCAGGCTGGATGGGGCTTTGAGCAACCTGGTCTAGTGGGAGGTGCCCCTGCCCATGACAGGAGGGGTTAGAACTAGATGATCTTTAAGGTCCCTTCCAACCCAAACCATTCTATGATTCTATGATAAGGAGTTCACAAGTGATGAATGAAAGTATTGATCCAGAAGAAAAGCAGGATCTTGGAGTTCTGGAAGTGCAGAGCTTATGGAGCAACTGCCACAACTTACAGTAAGGTAGATTTTGCAAAGGAAGTAAAATCAAGAGCAAGCTGTTAAGTATAAACAGAAAAAGAACAAGCAAAAAGGTAGTAAACTAAGACTTAGCCTCAGTTTCATGGCAGTGTAGAGAGAAGAGATGATACCAGGATGGACATTAGAAGCATGTACAGAAGCGGAGGCCACTGCAGCCAATGATCTCTGTCCCTGAACAGTGCATGACCCAGTCCCAGAAATGGCCAGACTAGCATAACCGATTCAGAGCAAAATTATCCCACATGGAGTGATCCAGTCATGAGAGAAGCAAATGCAAAGCTGTTCATTTAAAGAGGAGGGAAACAGTATGTGTTAATATGGAATCATTAGTATGCAAACTGCTAAAAAAGCTTTTGATGGAAATAATTATCAAAAGCATGGAGGTAAGTGAGGGAAATAGAACAGGCTCCCAAGCTCATGACAGGCTAAACTGGTATCTTTTCTTGGCAAGGTATCTAATTGTTTAGACAGCAATAGAATACTCAAATGGGGCTTCAGTAAAACATTCAGAAAGATTCACCCCAAACAGCACTGGAACAGAGAGTTAAACAGGCAACCAGGCAGAAGAGAAATATCAATGGCTGTGTTGGTGCAAGAACCATCGGGATGGAAGAAAGTAAAAGAGAGTTCCACAAAAGCAGTCCTGGAACCAAACTTCATTTAATATTCTCATTTTACAGCTTGGCACAAAAATAGAAGAACAGCTAATAATACAAAGTGACTCATGTCACCTAAATCCTGTTGTCTAAAAATTAAGCTTTTACTGGAAAATAGTTGCTCCTTTCATAGTCAATGTAGAAAAAGGCACCTCAGAGGGAAAGCCTGTCTAGAGATGTTTAAGACAGTTACATCTTTCCACTACCTGTAGAGGAAGTCTAGATGATTTTATTAAACAAGCAGCCTAACTTTCAGATAGCTAAACCATGCTACTTAGTGGTGGACATAACAGATACAGCTCAGAGATAAAATATTTAATTCCTGCAGTGCATGAGAATTAACTTTCTGCATTGCATGTGAACATATGGGAGAGGTCTGGGGTTTACCTTGACCATACCTGGTGTTCAGCTGTACCTAATGAATACGTTCCCTCCACTAACACACACACACCAGCGGAGGCTGCTTGCTATCAAAGGGGAATACTGGTCCAAAGGTTTGTGAGGTGAGGTTCAGAGGCAGATCTCCAAGGGCCAAAAAGCATCTGTCTCTAGTCTGCCTTTACAATGAACTTACAGACTGCAACACTGAGTATCAGGTGATGAAATAATACAATATATTAGCCTTTAGTAGCCCCTGGGTAAGATTCTTACTGCTGAGATACATATCTAGAGAGGGGATTAGGGAATTAGAACATAAATCCCTTTTCTTACTTTGTAGTTCTCAAAAATTCTTCATCTCTGAGCTTTGCATTCTCAGAATTTAATGACAGGGTGCTGCGTAAGGAATTACTAATGCATCTTGTATGAAGCAAACCATGAACTCCAAACACAGGTTCCTTTGTATAGGTGCCAAAAACGTATTCTTACATTAATCATAAAAACAAATAAAACATGCTGTTTTGAACTAGAAGATCTTTAATGGTTATTTTGTAAATAACAATCTGTATTTATCTATGATTCTGTCCTGCACCGTAAGATTTGGTGTCTACTACTGCAATCCACCATGTAATTGTTGCTCACCTAGAAGACTCACTTCAGCTAAAATATCAAGTTGCATGGTCCAGATTAGAAGACACTGAACATGAAGTATCAAATGAAAAAACTGTGCATATTCTCAGCTTCTTTCCCTTCCCGTTCGCTCCCTTCTCCACAACCATCGCTTGTTAATCTAACACAGAAATCAGGAGTTAGGTCCTCAGAAGTGTTAAAGCTACAACAATGCTTTCTCTGTACTCACTTTTGGCACATGTGGATTAAATTCTACTGCTCTGTGAATAGCTTCTACGGCATTCATCTCTGCAGTACTCAGCCCTCGCCTTGAGGCAGCCTCTGGAGAAAATCTACAAAAGCAAAGAAACAACCACATTAGGTCAGAAATGCTAGTAAGAAAAAGCCAGAAAAGGAATCTAGAACATGGGCCCATGTAACCAAACGGAGTAAACTTCCTATGCTCTCCAAACCTTCATAGCAAGTGGAAACTCTGAGTGATCTATTACATCAAGGCCAATGAAAATCCCAGCAGAAGTGGAAAGCATGTTTGCCTCTCATCATGGCAGAAAGTCAGTTCAAACAGTCCTTCCTCTGTCGCTAATCTAAATTTGTACTAGATACCTTACTAAGGGGCATATTCAAGGCTGAAGTTGCAGAAAAAGAAAAGCCAAAAAAAAACCCCAAAACAATGCCAAATTACTGTTGGAGGGTTTCTATTAAAAAGAGCTTTGGGGAGGTTTTAGGGAAATTCCCAACCCAATGCCCCTGGGTCAGGTTGGGATGGAAGCACGATGCAGCAGCAGTAGTGGGTGGTCTACTGGCCACAGCACCATTGAGGGTAGCATGCCCAAACTGTGGGCAAATCATCTGCCCCAGTGAATGAAAAAACCAGACCATGCAATCTCTTTCTCACCTCACACCCCACGGCTAACTCCAGAGCTGTACTTGGCAGGCAGACACCACAGGGAAAGCTGTGACAACCTTAGCCCTGCCCTCCCAAGCTGGAGTCGCTGTGTAGGGAGGAAAGATGTTGCAGTAGGTACTGGCGATCTACAGGATAAAAAGAATGAAAGAAAATTACTTAGGTCTTGAAGTGTACATACACTTTAAAAGCAAAAACTGTCAGGTTGTCAGTCAAGAAAATGGCTTTCCACTCTACTTGCTTTCCAACTTTAGGGAGGCATTCGACCCTCAGGTGCACAGACACAAGTCTGCCTGGGATTTGTGTAAAGGCATCTGAGAGTAGAATTGGGATTTTTGAGCTCCATCTCACAAGGAGCTGAGCACCATTTCAGAGCGGGCCAGTGCTCTCAAGTCCACAGGCATCAAATAGATGTGCTCAGCACCTTGGAAGGTTGAGACCCAAGAGGGGTCTCCAACAGGAATGAGCAGATACTTGTGTCTCTAAAAATATGAATGTCCTCTAACTCTCAGAATCCCTGACATAGTAATGCTAAATCCATCTGCCCCTATTTAGTTAGATGAGCAGTATTCTGACAGCACTTGTAAAATGACATTGCTACCACTGCATCCACATTTATTTATTACCTTCTTGTGGTCAGGTTTATACAAAGTTGAAGAGGTTCAGCCACACAGCACCTTCTAGTTGCATCTTTATTATACTGTCTAGGAAGCCAAAGCTCACCCAGACAGTATACGTAAAAGTCAAAGAACTGAATTTATGCTATTTCTTTTCTTTTCTTCTTCTGTAATATTTGAAGTGCAACGTTTGATCATTGCAAATTTTTCTTATATTTAAACTCATTTTATTGATTTACTGCAGGACTGAATTCTCCTGCTAACCTCGCAGATTGTTAGGGTGTGGGCTCAGCTAATAGAAATTTCGAGTTAAATCAGGAATTTTGCTGGACAGTAGTTCTTATGCACTTACTTGTCAGAGACAGCTCTGGCTTTGAGCAATGCAGCTGTGTAACATATTGTTGCTGATTTTGGTAAGCTTATATCTGTTGAAAAGAAAGAAAAACGTAAACATCTGAAAATTTAAAAGTCTGCAGAACGAAAAAGTTTTTTGATTGATGCTTCAGAGTATGCATTATTACATGAATTCAGAATACTTTCTGATCTTGGGACTTGTAGTCCCATGTCATGTGTATTTTTAAATTTCCACCCAATATACAGGCTTTAATGCCTGTGTTAATGACCACGGGAACTGCTACTTAAGCAGCAACTGGGTTCATTACAGAACTAATTCAATGAGTGACATGACAGAGACATAATGAAAGAATTTATTACTTCATACATAAATGTATAGGTAACCTGGAACACATTAATTTTTCCATAGTTCACAAAAATCTAAGTAAAAGGTGAGGGCTATCTTATTCACTCTTCTTGTTTTCACTCAGACGCAGTTGTCTCATATGAATATGTGGCAGGTATACAAGTTAAGACAGCTATTTAAGTAATAATGGAATTGACTTGCAAGAAAAACAACCATTAGATATACTGCAGATAAAGTTCAATGGTAAAATAAGGTGTTTTGCCTCTTAAGGAAATCTTGGACCAAAATATTCACCAGTCTCTGGCCATTTTATGCTGTTCCAGAGACACACAGGAGCCATAAACCTGACTTAACACATTAGTTTGACTTAATTTATACCTGTTCTCTAGCAGCCGACTGGCACAAAGCATCCAAAAGGTAGAGAGAAATGCTGCTTAACACACCTGAGTTATAGATTTGTTCCTACTGTTACAGAGAACAATTGCCTTCCACAGTAGTTATGTACCCAGCAGAAACATGTCATACAGTGACTGAAATATTCAGCATTAAAAAGTTAAAGCTTACAGCTAAATGAAAAAAAAAGCTAAAAAAATAACAAAGGCCATTAAAGGCCAGATTCTGCAAACACTTCTGCATACTGCAATATTAGAGCTTCCTATAGTAAATAGCAAATACATAGCTTAGTAAACACAAGGCACGGGGCTAGGCCCACTGTAAAAGTGAAGAGTAGCTAATCTGACTATTGTTTTAAGAAATTATTTATCCCTCAGTTTGTCATTAAAGTTGATTAGAAAGATGAAATTACCATAGAGCTTGGTAGCTTCAGGGTTAAGAGAAACTTGTGATTTACTGAATGCTAGTGCCTTGCATGACAGGGCCCCAAAAAGGAGTTAGAGGACAAGCAAGTCCTATCTCAGCAGTCACCATCCTTCAGTTACTAACAAGCAGAACGTTGTTCTGTTCGACAGAAAACATTGCGAGAACGACTGAGGCACTTTGAAAAGGCTACCTTTTAAACCCTCTCTATTGTCTTTTTATGCACTTGCACTTCAAGTATGAGGTGTAAAGATCTTGTTGGAGGCTCCCCTATAATACATTCCAACTATAATTTCACTGGAGTATGTAACTGTAGTGACTAAAATAATTAAAATCAACAGCATGCAAAGCAGTCTGGGTGATAGATCTGTTAATTATTCCACTAATAGAAGCTACAGGCACAGACGTGAGCACATCTTCAGTTACAGGGGGAGAAAATATTTATAAGCACTTTAATAACCCTGCTCACACCAGGCTTTCCTTAACACTGGGAGTCAAAAAGTTATTTCCAGTAAATCAAAATGACCTTTTTCAGAACTTAGCGGTCTTTCTCTTTCAGGATGAACCCTATTCATCATATCATAAATCGTGTGAAAGGTAGAGGAATGGAAAAGAAGAAATAAAACCAACCAAGAAAACCAACAATGTGCCGTCACTTATAAGGTTTCCCACTGGTCAGCAGAATACCTCGTTTTCCCCTTACCTGTAAGTGTTTCTCTGGACCATCAAGCCACAATTACCTCACAGGAAATATTTTCCCCTACATCAGTTCAAACCTAGTAATGTTGGTTCAGGATCTAACCTTCACAAAATTTCGTATGAATGACACAGAACAAGAGGTCTACCTACACCTCCCTGGAAATACATTTTCCCAGGCAAAAGGCAAACTCCACATATAAAAAAAAGACCAAGAAGAGAATGTTTGCCCAGACTTCTTCAAATAACGCAGCGAGAGCACCACTTCACTTTTCTGTTTGAAGAAGCTGAAAACTAGGAGGAATCAAGAGGTCTGGAGTATATAACTGAGGCAACAGAGGAAAAACAGGTGTTATACTGGTGAAAGGTGCTCACTCAGTTTCATCACAGCAAGCAGGTACATACCTGACAAAAGCTGGACAGCAAGAAAATGGCAATTCAGCCATTAATACACATTCCATGAGGTTAAACAATGAGACCACTCAACACACAAACCCCCTCTAATCCCACGTATAAAGGCTAGTTTCTGCATCAGATTGTTGATACGCGAATGGAGACTGTTCAGTAGAAGTTGCATGGACCACGTTGTGAGGATTATTGCAACTCTTGGCTAAGAGATTATATGGTAGGAACTCAGCTTGAAACACACACAGTTAAATGTACTAAAACACAACAGTGTAAGCACTAGTAGGCACTAAGTGCTCCTGAGCTGGAAACATGCGTGTATATCAATTGCACGATGATGCACAATGAACTGCTGGCATCTGTAAGGAAGAGAAATGTGGTGAGGTGAGGTAAGGCTCAGGTACCACCACCTGAGTCACTCCCGCAGAAGAAATGGGATTTCTCAGGGACTGTTATGTTCAAGTCTGATCACCCATGGTCAAGAACAACAAATGTAAACAGAAAGGCTGGACTGGTTTTGTAACAATCCAAATTAAATAAAAGTCTGCAAGAAGATACAATGGCTCTCTATGTATAACCACAAGGAACACCAGAAAAGGAAAAGAGCTGCTTAGGTAAAGGATAATGTTGGCACAAGAATAAGCAGTTCAGAATTAAACTTGGGCTGGAAACTAACAGAAAGTTTCTGAGAAGTGAATTTTTGAGGCAGATTTCCAGGCAGAATATTGGTGCAAACAAAATAGCTAATTCTAGGCTGGAGCTTGCTCAGCTCACGGAAGAGGTAAGATCATGTAGTGAGTACAGCAGCAGGGGACCTGACTCGCCCAGGAGGCCTCTTCCAGTACCGTGCTCCTAATGAGCAAGCAGCAATAATTTCAGGATAGTACTTACAGTCCCTTGGCAATGGAAGAAATACATACAAATGTTCATGTTTATGTTGCTGTGGAGATAGCCCTCATAGGTCCATGCCCACTTCCCTCCAAAAGTGTTTTGCTTTTTGTTTGCTCCATATTAGATTGTAAATATTTGGTTCTGCTATATTCTGTTCTGATCACTACAATATTTTAAAGTTCTCATATAATTTAGGCTTCATCTCCAAAACTGGACCCTCATATTTTAGAGAAATGCATAGAACAATTATGTCTGGTTACAACTTGAATTTAGCAAGGGAATGAAGTCTAAACTAGCCCTAGGAGATAAGTCCTCTGTCAGGAACCAAAGTGAAGTTTTTCATAAATGACTGTGTCCAGCTCTGTGAGCCATCTGGCAAAATATCTTCACACATACTGTTTCCCACCCTCCTGTGATTACTGTGATAGCTCCCACAATGTGCTGAAAGATGTGACAGCTACTCTGTTGTCAAAACCATTAGGACATTTTTGCCTAACAAGAACTGATGTGTCAATCTGAAAAAGGCTCTCCTTCTTCCTTATTGCCTGAATACGGAATATAAAATAGTCTAGACTTAATTTACGAGCATTTTCTTTCAATTAGCCCCAGTCAGCTATGGGAAGCGTTGGGAAAGTGAATTCTTACAGGTCATTTGCTTCTTAACCATTTGCTTGTGAGGTTGAACTAATGGAAAGGTGTTAGACACTTGCAACCACGTCACTACTTCTCTGATCCAAGACATCCAGATTATGCCATATATCATCTAAATAGGTCATGGGATCTATTGTTCTTATAGAATAGCAACTAAATCAAGAAATGATGAATCTGAAAATGGACTGGTGCAACACTCCCTATCCAAGATATCAGAAGGCCCTAAATGTGAAGAGGCAGGCATGTTGCAATTGCTTTAGTCATTAGTAAATGCAAAATCCAAGTCACTAATCAGAAATTATTTCCCTATTTTTACCCCAAACTGTATGCTATTTAGCAATACAGATTTCTGCGGGCCTAACTTCAGACAGGTGATTAGTCTTAACACTCTTAAGTATCTGCTGAAATAAGCTATAGATCTGGGGCCACAATTTGCACAGGAAGATCCTTCCAGCCAAACCGCTAGTTCTTCTTGATAGAGCACTGGAGAGAGACTACATTAAGCTGCTGGAATCATTCACTCATTTCCAAATATGTAACTAAAGTATACTGATAAACTGGAAGAAGTTATGCGAAGAGGTAAAACAAAAAATGGTGGAATAAAGGACATACACTGTGCTATGACTTGGGGGTGAACCCCAGCTCTGATTTTCTCTCCCTCAGCCTGTCTGGCCAACACTTGCCCTGTCAGCATAGAACTCTGCCAGTTCTCTGCACCTGCAGGCTGGAGCGGCAGCTCTCGCACAGGTGGTAGGAAGAACTGCTTACGGGAAAGATTGAAAGGGCTCTAGCAAATAAATAGGTGCAGGCTGGATCAGTGATGACAGAATAGAGACACAGTCATTTATAAAGACACAAACATTAAGGAATAAAGTGAATTAAGCTGATATGAATGGTTAAAAGCAAGAATAATGGGATGGAATTCAATAAGGGAAAGTATGAACTGAACATCAGGGGAAAAGCCCTTTGTCAAAAAGATCTAATATCCTGCAGCACTATCTCCCATGACAACAGTCATTGCATTTTTCCACAAAATGTGGTAGAACACATGCTGGAGGGAGCAAAACTACGAACACAATGATCTAATGCTTACTTTGTGCTTGCAAAATAAAGCAGTTGCGATTCGCTGTACTTTTGACATTCTTCCTCAGTGGTGGGAAACACCCCAATCAAATACAACCACATAGCCACTCCGTATGTTAAGGCATTCATTTTTGGTCATTTTAGGATAGAAAAAACATTTCAGCACAAACAAAAAGTGTTTATTTTGCCATGACCACAACTAAAACTTAAACTGTTCAGTAATTAAAAGATTTTTAAGGTCTCTGTGGATTATAAACATTCCATAAGCAACCCTTGCTGAGATGCGTGTCTCAGTGACCAGGCAGGTGTCAGCCCCTTTGATTTGACCAAGTTCAATCCTAAATGCATATAGAAGGGAAGGAATCATTTATCCTCTAGGAAATTAGAAAAAGCAAAGTAAGTGCAATTGGTTTAGACTTCTCGTGCTTTTGCACAAGCAGGAGAAACAAAAAAACCCACAGAATCATATGGCAAAAAGAGAGACCAGATGCAGAGGCCTAGTTGAAGTGACAAGTGATTTTGACATGGAGGAAAGAAACCAGTTAGAAGCAGAAGCTGAAAAAAATGTACTGGGAAAAAAAGACAAACTATTCTCTTCATAATGCTATTACACAAACTGGATATCTTACTTGATTTGGATCTCTTGGAGAAGGAAGAGTAGGCTTTGGTACAGGCTTAACTAAAAGGAACTTTCTTTTAAGACATCTCTTTCAAAGAAACAAAAGGATTATAAAATAGCGTGCGTGAGGTAACGGTTGCTTCCATGCTGCCACTTGTTACATCTTTAACTCTGAAGAAAATAATTTCTTTCACTTATAATATCTACCCAGTTAGCTCATCCAGGTTGAACATTGCAAAAAAACCAAAGATAATCATGGTGAGTAATGAAACTGATGGAATGGAGCTGTGATATCAAATCTATATATATATATATATACAAAAACCCTGGAGACCACAGCTAATACAACTGAAGACTCCATGCAATTGGACAAGAAGAAATTGGACAGAGGGGGACTGGAGAAAGGAGAGTAGTCCTGAATAGGCCACATTTTAGAGAACTAATTTATCTACATTAACTGTTTGGATTTCACTACGTTGAAAGTATTGCAAGACAAAGAAGACTGTTTCTAAAGTGTTTCTTCAAAGGCCTGCATTTTTATTTGACACTAATTTAAAGCAGAATTCTTTGAAGTCATTACCAAATACAAAAGTGTTGTAGGCTACAGCAGAATGAGACCTTTTGTATTTAAAACCCACTTTCTTCCTATGTATCCTTTGGTCTAAATTACCTTCTCAACTGAACTCTGATTTTGAGACTCTGTCTACATGGTGACATGGTCTTTATCCTTTGGAAGAGGGTAAGTAGAAGGGAAGTCTGTATAAGGTGTTCCTCCTGCAAACCAGAAGGCTTACCGTCTCACTGGAAAACAGTGTCATTTAAAAATAGTAAAGCAAGGACAGGTTTAGGGAGGAACCATTGCATCACTATGACTAAACACACAGGCATCCATTCTTTTTAAATCGGACTTTCGATTGCCAGAAAGGTCTGAGTTTTCACACAGTGCCCAGGTTACCAGATAATAACAACCAAAGCAGCAGGCTGCCCAGGGAAGTTAATAAATCATTTGCTCTAAATATCACAAGCACACCTACTCCACTGGAAAACAATTCATTTAAATCCAAGGAAAGAGGAGCAGAGGAGCTTCATATACTATGAATACCAGAAGCTTACTCCATCAAGAACAGTCTCTTTAGCAGCCATAACTATTTCTGCTGTAAATAACATGGACATGTTAAATCAGAGCCAAAAATATTTTCAGAATTCAACAGTATTCAGGTCATCTGCACTCTATTGACAGACACCGAACTCTGAAACCATAACGATGTAGCTCAGCAACAGTGCATGCCGTCCCATTAATGAGGCCTTTTTTCCATGAATAATGAGCACGGACATCAGCTGTGTTGCCAGGTACATAATATAAACACAATTTAACACATGGCTTTCGGTAAAGCAGCATGTCTGCTTGCAGAGGCTGAGGTTCTGCATAATGCGATCCAAATTTTAGCCCAGGGTGGGGGCAGGCTGCTCAAGGAAATAATTTGTTCATATGTTATCAAAATACAATAAATCAGGCTTGGTCTTAGTCAAAAAAAGGCAGTGGAGTGGGACCAACAGAAACTGCAGATAGGAAAGCATACATGAGTTCATTGTTTTATATTCCAATAAATCTTACAACACGTGAAGCTGATGAGTTCTAAATGAGCTGAGACTCTCTGAGATGGGTCTTCTGAGACTCATGAACTGTAAGGGTTATACTGCTTCAGCCTGTGTTTGCTGAGTCCTTGTGAATACCAAGTGTGTACACACACACACACCTTTGTTTATATATGGCAAAGCATGAGTTGAAACTGCATGGGTTCAAACAGACAAAGTAAGAAGAGTTTTATTTTGAAAACCTTCATTTATTACATTTACAATCTCAGTTTTGACTCTGTCAGATGCTTTTGAGAAAACAAAACACAACTTCAAGTTTTATCAAATTCCATGACACAAAGTGCCACCATGGTATTGTTTAAACTAGAGATCGGTGCTTTAGTATGCAAAAGTAGAGCTAGCACTCTAAACTCAGAAGTTTAGTCTGAGCTTTGGGAAGGCATGGCTTAACTCCCTGTTCTGTCACAGTTCTGCTATCTCCCAGAGCTATTATCTCATGACTACATTAAAGACTAGAAGGCACTAACATCCTGTGGTACCTGGGGCATAAAAATGGGCATTTCTAGTTACTTGCTTATTAATATGCCAAAGTAAAGTCCATAGGGATCTACACCTGTGTCACAGGAATTACTGAACTATAAGGAGACTGTGATGTTACCACTTTAACTGCAAATTTCTTCAACCAGACTAAGCACAACCAAGATCTCTCTCAGAGTCATTACTGCTACTAGATGGCAGTACCCAAAGGCCTGGGTGACATTTTGATCTCTTCTTAGAATTACTTGACTCCAGAGAGAGTTGAAAACATCCCAGGCTGGACTTCCCAGTAGTCACTATCACTATGTTGCTATGTCACAATGCTGATATGTAACTATCACTAACATTGCCTGTAATCAGCTGCTTATGTATCTTTTGTTAAACAACCTCAGCTCTGCCACAATCTATAAAGGGGTCTGAAATTTGGCAGGATGATCATGTTAGTATCAAGCCAGTGGTCTATTGCTAGCCTCATTAAAAAATACCTCAATTCCCTAAGTTAGAAGTTGTTAGAAGAAAGCAATTAGCAAATATTCAGTGGAAGCTTCTGCAATTTTTTTGGTTATACCCTCCAAAGATTCTTTGGTCATCAAGTACACACATCTCAGTACTCCAGTAAACTTCTGCAACATCCCCTTGCCACTGTACCATGTGACAATATGGAGCCAAGTACTGGGGCTGACAGCAAGACGCCTCTGTCCACAGGAGCTCTCACTGCTCTGCTTTCTGGCACTCAGGCAATGCAGCAGAGAATGTCAAATGAAGAGGAGGCAGAAGCCACAGAGAAAAGGGTAGATGGAAAAGGTGTTTGGTAAGACAGGAGTTGGAAAGTGGGTGAGGAGATGGATCATGACCATCACTGCCCTCAAGAGAAAATTAGGATAGGTAGATGGGAGAGGCAGAAGAATGGAACTGGGAATGAGTGGTACTAGCTGAACAAAGAGCCTCTGGTAGGAACTGGGAGCAACAGAAAGCTGAAATTGATTGTGCAGAAGAGAAGTAGAAGACGATTCAGTAGACAAATGGAACAGAAAATCAACTAAAGGCTGGAAAACACGCTAATTCCTTCACAGAATCAAAGAGACAGAGTGGCCAAAGCACGGTGGTCATAGTCTCCAGAGCCCTTATTGGTAGCCATTTATACAACAGTACCTCAAATGATGTCCACCTATCTTTTAAAAAACTCTGGAAGATATAAGCCCTAATATCTCTGTTCAAAGACCACCAGACAGACTGTTAGAGTTAGAAATTAAGAACATTCTGAACAGCTACAACATCAATCCAGAGAAAGAGTTAAGAAACACCAAAATTAAGGCTACTGGTTTCACTTAATTCAGCTATTTGATTCATGTGTGTTATGATCTCATTTTCAGTTATATGATTACACAATACTCCTTTCACAAACTCCCTTGCCATACACCAGTCCATAGAATGAGACTTTTCTGAGAATGAATGAGGGCATTGTAGTAACACAACAGGAAACCAAAGGCTGTAGGATTCCTGATTCATTTGTTGCAGAACTTGGAACATGGATAGTGAGTAAGCCAGGGACTGCAGGAAGAGAATGAAGAGCAGCACTGTGCAGGTTGATGCACACTACTCAAGAGAACTGGATTGTACTCCTGCTTCTGTCACAAAGTTTCTACACAATACAAGGAAAATCCTTGTAGAAATACAAGGAAAATCTACAAAATACAAGGAAAATTTAACTTAAACTAAACGAAGTATGCCAGTTGGCACTTCTTACTCTGTCCTTTCTCTGTTTGAGACTCTGGTGTCTTGAATTCAAGTTCAAAGGGCTACAGCTGAAATCAGCAGGAGCCATGATTTGAACATAAAAAATGACGTAATGCTGCATAAACCAATGCTTACTGAAAAATACTGAAAATCAATGCAAAAAGTTCACCCAGTCTTCTGAGCTTTCCAAGTTTTCCCCATAAGACTTGAAGTCTGCTACTCACTAGACTGCTGTGAAGTTAAATCAACTCCTGTTTGTAGAGCACTTGTATGCTACTAAGTCAATGTTAATAGAAATATCCACAAGGGAAGTGATAATCCTTTCTTCAGACGAGGTTTGAATAGCATGCAATAAAAAGTCTGCAGAACCTAAACAGTTGTTCTTTAAACATCAACAGAAAGCAAAGAAAGCACCAAAGAGCTGCTAGCAAGCAAGTTCCATTACCCTGTACAACAAATTGAGCATGAGCTAGCAGAAAAAAATGCACGATGTTTAATCTTTGGATTAAGGACTGTGTAAGGGGATCTGTGAAGCTCGTGCCAACCACCTTAATTACAGTATTTCCTCAATTTTAAGAGTCTGACTTAGAAACATCGCTTCTGTGTGTATCATATAGAGAAAATACAAATAGATGTGAACTTACCATCATACTTTGCTAAGACTGCCTGGACATCTGCATACGCTTGCAGTTCCAACAAAGCCTCTAGCAGGTTTTCATGGATGTTGAACATGCTGAGCAGAGGAAACTCCTTCATCAACTAAAACCAGTATGAAAGGGTTAGATTATTAACATGGAAAAGGGTTTCCTGTTCAAAATGCACTGAAATAACCAACATTGAGTTAAAAACATAATTTCTTGTGCTTGGCTCTTTCCAAAAGTTCGCTATCCCCTCAGAACTTTCTGAGCTCTTATTGGACACTGGTCACGTTTCCCAACAAGATATGCTTTGCATAGGATGTAATTAGTCAAATCCATGAAAACAGCTGCCTGGATACATGATTCTCGTTAAATTAATAGGCTTCTTCAAAGAAAAGAATTATCTTATTGTATTGGAAAAGACTCTTCAACAATGTAGCTCCTGTATATCAGTAGTAATTAATCCAGCACATCCCTCGTACATTAGTAGGAAAACCAGAAAACACATTTAACAAATCAGAATAAAAACAAAAGAGAGAAACTTACAAATATGCAACTATATGATCAAGTATCTGATATTAGTATTTGTGGTTGTGGATACTTTAGAACACAATTGCAGTTGTGGTCAATATAAAAAAAAAACAAACAAAGAAAAGAAAGAAACTGTAGCAACAATAGGGAAGGTAAAGTTTATACAAACACTGTAACTAAAGAATCCACCTTGAATGAAATGTGTAGTTAAAATGATCTAGTCCTTTTTCATGTTAGTGCCTTTATGAACTAACCCTATAAGAAATACTAGGGATGTGTTCTCACACATCTTCAGCTTCAGTGTCTGCCTAGATTTAAATGACTGAAGCCGATACTCTGTTGCATCTCCTTTTTGAAGCCATGCTTATTAGAAGCATCCATGTTTTTTACTGCAGAACTGATTAATTTTTTTTTATTGTTATTGTCAGAGTGATACTCTGAAGAACTGAAGTGTTAAAAAAGCCTTGATTCCTTGTCTCCTCTTTATGGTTGTTACACCTTAACTGCCTACATGATGTACATGCAGCACAAAAAGTTTCCACATGGTGTACAACTAGGACAGCTGATATTATCCCTGTTCTTCAGAAATTTCCAGGGAACACTTACCATTTACAGTGTCTCTCAGATGGATTATGAGAACAGAAATACAAGCCAAGTTAAGAAAATGATGCAAGGTCAGCCTTGCTCAATTTGAAAATACTACCTGAATAGGACTTGAAAACTCTTGTCACTTAATAAAACTACCTTTGAAGTTATAAATAGAGAAACTGATGAGAACCAGCAAATTTTAATCTCACAAACAGGTAACATACATAAAAATAAGACAAGATTGAAACAAGAGGGATGGAGACTCACCAAGTACTTAAAAAATAAGAAACAGGTAATGCATTAGAGCTTCTTTGCTCTGTTACGGAAGAGACCTTAAGAGGTAAACAGAGATGCAAAGCGCAGAGAATTTCCTCCTTGTGTTAATGGTCTGGCATAAGTTAATGGAATAACTAATCAAACTTTAAGGAGTAAGTTTGTCTGAATTTGGCTATCTGGATCCTACTGACTTTGCTGCAGTTTGAGGATTATTAAATATCAAAGGAACTAATTATATCAATATAACTGATTATATTATTTTTTATATCATTATAACTCATAATATAAATTTCTGTTGTGAATTATGATCACTGAGACAGCAGCTGAAAGAGCTCACTGAATTTTTTATGCAAGTGGCATGGGGATGGCCATAAAGCTCCTTGTTTCAACAGTAGGAGCTGAACCTGTGAAAAAGAACACAGACAATACTGCATATTCTGCAGGCTTTTCTCCTCTGGTTTTCCAAAAAATGGACCACAGGCCTTGGTGCTCATCTAGGTAAGTGGAAGGATTTGGCAATAAAATAGAAAGTTTAAGCCATTGCTCATGAAGAAAAATAACTGCAGGTGAAAATTCACACAGTTGGATTAATCAGTTAAGGATCCAGCATAGAGCTTACTCTGCTTCATTCTTGTCTTTGCTCACTATTGCATTTTTTAATGGAGGAAGCTACTATTTGGCAGGAAAAAGCATGACAGAATCTGGCCCTACGTAAACATATTGCAAAAAAAAACCTCCAAGGGATTAAGAAAGATTACCTCTGCTCACTGAGAATGAATAATGGCTGGCAGAACAACATTCCCTCCATCAGTGAAGAAAAGGGAAGAGCTGCAGCTAGTTGCAGATGTACTGCGGCCAGCAAAAGCTCTTACTCCAGTTCTCCATTTCTCACTGACATCACTAACTGATTATATTTTTTCTATTTTAATTAGGTTCTTTCAGAGTGACAAACCCTGCCTAAGACAGCAGCCGAATAAAGGTCACTGTCCAGACTGTCAGGCCTCCAAACTGACAAGTGTTAACAGAAGTTTCATCTGGGGAAGGTCAAACGTTAAGAAGTCCAACCCAGTTATAATGAACTATGTTGATATTGTAGCTACAAAAATAAAATGCCTCTAAGTAGCCGCTCAGCTATTCGAACACTGATTGTGCACAGACAGCATGTTTGGTATTTAAAAAAAAAAGAAAAGGAGAGGACATGAACTCATTTCTCTGTCACCTCAGGATGTAGACTATATATATTTTCACTGCAAATAATTCTCAGTCACAGTAAAAATCTCTTTTTTGAGAAACTTCCCAGAAAGTAAAGTCACTTAGATGGAAGAATATAATGATGGGTCATCTTTTAGGCCTCATAATGAAAGCAAACACTGGGGGAAGAAAAAAAAATGCCAAATAGGTTGCAACACAGGCCTGCTGGATGGTCAGGGCAGGCCAAATACTGTGTCATGCTGAGAAGCCACGGAGAGCAGACTGTGAGCATGCTCCCCTCCCTAGCAGATGGAGAGAGAGACTGGCTCATGCTCCACACTGAGATGTAAAGATGGGCATGCAATCCCTGAACACAAGATGAAGAACATAACCCGGAATTCCCAGACTCATAGAGCATCGAGCTCTAATCTGGGCTCTAGTTAAAGAGGCACAGACCTCTCTTTGCACCCAAAGGTTTATCTTCTGTGAAGTTACAGACTAACATTTGCCAAATGGTTTGGCATATCAACTGTAATTCTTTTTAAGTCTTTACTGTAACCTGACAAAGGCTTTCATTTGAGAGGTAAGCACTGCATTTAAAGAAAGGATGAAGGCTCTATTATCATCTTTCTCCACACCTTAAGATCTCAAGAGACAGTCATCAAATTCAGTACTCAGGATTTCTCACCAGAGCCACTACAGCTTTTCACAGAAACACTAGTTAGGACTAAAAGTTTCATAGTAAAATTCCAGTTAGTTGGTTTCTCAGCTGGTATGAAAGAGTCGTGTTCTGCTGAGCAAAGCTTATTTTCACACCATGAGAAAACAGACACCACATGGCTATGAACGTATTCCCCCCTTACAATATAAGGATATTCAAACAGCTATTGAACAGATCATACCAAATCTATGTTCACAAGGATTTTACTTTGAACTTGTATTGGTCAAAATACTTTCTAGTGAAGAAATTCAGACCCAGGGCTAGGTTAGCTCATATTCTGTTCTAATTGCTCTGCATGACCCGGGGGGAATACAGACATGTACAAAAAGTGGACTTGCTTTTCAGTGAAAAATTCATTAGCTATATTGCAAATATACAGAAATGGTAGCTTTTGCAGATAGCAATTTTAAATTTTTTAGACAAATAATATTCTGGGAGTGTAAGTTCACAAAAAAAATCTGGAAATAAGTCTGACACAATCAAATATCTTATCACTAGTCATGGCAGGGCCATATTTCCAGACTCACCCAATCCATACTGCAGGGTGTAGGTTCAATGATTTTGTGATGGATATGAAAATGTGATGATCTCTTAAAATGCTTTATGGTACAGGGAAATCCACATCTGATTTATTGGATGAGAAACAAGTTTTATCTCCCAAAGAACAGTTTAATGAAGAGGACTCCCTTCCCTGAGAATATTTCAGTCATCAGCATTTTCTCATTTAGATTTAATTTTTGAAACATTTTCAAGGAATGTAGCTTTAACTGTTCTATCCATTATTCTCCCTGTGATAACATTAACGTCATGCATCAACTAGCAATGATACATTATTTGTGTAGAAACCAGCTTTGAACTACAGATTATGCCTACAACTAGACCATGGGACTCAAGAGAATACAGAGGTGGATAAATCAATGATCTTAAATATAACCTGCTGTTGACGCATTTATTCTCCATTTGCATTAAGGCTGTATACACGGTCACATATTTTATGGGCAGTGCATTCAACCATTCACAGCTGCTTATACACCTATCTTCTCAGCAAACAAACAACATTTTTAGATCAATGTATTCAACCGAATGTTTTCATAACGTGAAAAGTGAATGCAGCTTAAAATGAAGAAACAGTAACAACAAGCAAACATGAGAAATTCAAAGCAAACAGTGAAACTGTTACAACCTTAATTCCTAGTGTAGCTGTTCCCACAGCTGGTACCTGAAATGATAAAATCTGTCTCCTAAAAGAGGAATGACTGAGGCTGCCACCTTCCAGGCACAACTATCTACCACCACTGAAGCATCAAGCACGCAATATGGATAGCACTGTTATTTTCACAAGGGATCTGCATAAACTGCTTTCTGGCATATGACTTGTAACCTGTAAGAACTGTTAACTGAACAAGGTAGAAAAGGCAAAACTCCAAGTCATTTCTGAGTAGAAAAAGAGAAACCTTGATTTCTGTGGGCTTCATTGTCTACAGCTGAGCTTTCAGATGACGAAGCTCTGAGTGAAGCTTACCCTGGGCTTGAGGCACTTGCAACACGTCACTCCACGTTGAATTTCTCATTTCTAGTAAGATACACTAATACTTAAATTTTTCTCTTGGCAAGGGCGGGAGGGAAGAAACCCTGTCAGCAGACTAAGGCTAGCACACAAAAAGGCTCTGTTAATAATGGCTAATGCTTAAAAATAAGGCTAACTACTAGTCCTAAAAGTGCAACTCATTCCAGTGCAGTCTTAGTGTGAGATTCATGTGATGTAAACAGACACTCTCATAGCTCTCTTGAGCTGGAAAATGGTCTGAAATACACTGGATCTACCTGAGTTAAAAGTTCTGCTTAAAGGGCAACAAAGCTGGTGAAGGGTGTAGAACACAAGTCTTACGAGGAGTAGCTGAGGGAACTGAGGTTGTTTAGCCTGGAGAAAAGGAGGCTCAGTGGAGACCTTATCGCTCTCTACAACTCCCTGAAAGGAGGCTGTAGAGACGTGGGGATTGGTCTGTTCAACCAAGTAACCAGTGATAGGACAAGAGGAAATGGCCACATGTTGCGCCAAGGGAAGTTTAGACTGGATATTATGAATAATTTCTTTACTGAAAGGGTTGTCAGGCATTGGAATGGGTTGCCCAGGGCAGTGGTGGAGTCCCCATCCTTGGAGATATTTTAAAGACGTGTAGATATAGTGCTTAGGGATATGGTTTAGCCAAGGACTTGTCAGTGTCAGGTTAATGATTGGACTCGATTATCTTACAGGTCTTTTCCAATCTAGGTGATTCTGTGAATCACAGTAAAAGTAGGATTCTGTCATTTCACGCATTTCTCTATGTGCTGCATTCCCTTTGGCAAATAATTACTGTTTTGTTTGGAAGCAGCTCTGCAGTTACTCTTTCACAGATCAGAAAGGATAGAAGTTAAGAAGCTAAATTGGCCAGATCCTGCTCTTTTAAAACTTGGAAATAATTAGCAGTAGGATCCACATAGTTTCATCCATATGTGGAATTCAGGGAATTTGACATGTCATCTAATGGTTGAACTTCAGAATGTCAGGAAAGAGACAGAGATCCAGTTTACACTACCTGTGGGATGGCCCAGGTATCAAATTTGCTGACATTACATTTTCAATTTGGCAAATGTGAGTTTATTCCTAGCACTCCATAATATTAACAGATAATATGACTTCTCCTCAATGCAGGATTAACAATGAGTCAATGAAGCAAAAAATATCTTGCCAAATATGAAAACTCTACGGAAATATGCTAGAATATGCAGCCTTTATATTCTCTCTTGATCAGAGGATTAAAGCCTTCAAACTATGTCTTCAGTTCTTTAAAGACCATAATTATGAAAATGCCATTATTTGGACTGTACTGTAAAAATGCACGGATTTCAGGAAAAAAGAGAATTTTACAGGCGGATGTGGCATGAAACCAGAGGGACACAAGTTGTTCCAGATGTACATTTACTACTCACACCACACAAAAGTAGTAACAGTGATAAATTGTGTTACATCAAAGATGAGTAACTTCATAAAGCCTGAAAATAAAGTCATTACTCATAGTCCTCTTCAAAAATATTCCTTTTATTTGCATCATCCCAAAGCACTTTTTGCAGGAACTTTGCCATAGTTTTAGAAGTAGATTTTTAAATGGAAGTGAAGAAACTATCTAGTAGCTAAAAAATGAGCTAGAAGATTCCAGGGAGATGGAAGAGCATAATTAAAGGACAAAACAAAGCCCCTGAACATGGAGTGATACAAAAGGGCAGACAGAAAGGAGTTCAAGTTACTAGGGCTGTGTGACTATAATCAAAGACTGCATTCTGTCTTAATAGAATCACAATGCTGGAAACCCAAAATTTACAGGAGAAACATTATTATTTGGTTTAGGCAGCAGTCACCAAATTTCTGTTTTTTGAGGGTTTTGCACAGGATCACCGCCATGACAAAAAGTGAGGGGTCTGAGTCATGTGTAGGGAAAGGGAAGGGATAAAGACCATCAGAGGAAACACAAGAGTCTCCATTTCGTTTAAGAGCCCATTCAAATGAGGGATGTTCCAATCCACCTCTCCCACTTCACCCATAACGTGTGAATCTGTAAGAAAACAAGCCACATTTAAACACTCAGACATATGGAAATGTTAAAGTCAGCATTTATCACTTGCTGTTATTGCAGTGTTTGTGTGTCAGAACAAGAATTAACTGAAGATACTGCGCTGTGGTGGAGACTGACAAATGTCACCATTCACATGAGTAGTGCTCTTCTAAAATGTATGAGGTAACTCTCGGTCTTGTTTAACTAAGAAGTACTTTTCCTTCAAATTTTAATAAATGGTGCTTTAAATAACTGCTACAGCTGTTAATAAAGCTAGAATCCCACTCAAGGCAAAGCAGCCTGCTTAACCTGAGCCGTGTAACACAAGCCAAAGAATATGACTCACTAATCCTCGCCTCAAGCACAGTATTTGGGAGAGATGGACAGTAGCTGCCAATGCAAGTAGCTGCAGAAGCTGTGTGGTTAAGTTGCTAGGGATCGTTACACCTTTATTAGCAATTAGTACTCTCTTTGTTTCACACAGCTTGATAATTCAAGGTGCAGAACACTGTCCTGGCTCCGTATTCCCATTACTCCAGAGCAAATCAGCAATGCACACAAGAATACAGAATTCAAGAGAATATTGAGCCAAAATCCTTATTCAAACCTCAGCAAAACAGGCTGCCAATAAAGTATGCTACATTTGCAAAACCATCATACCAGTAAAAATCACTAATACCATTGGTCATAAAAAGATAAAACCCCAGCCTACTCATATCATGAAACTTGAGTTAGTATGGTGAGTACCCTTTTGAAGCCTTCAAGTGGCATTACCTCTTAAACCATTTTAAACACTCCAGGAAGCCTGAGTGTTTAAAGAACTTATCACGCAGCTCATTTATAAGCATGCAGCACTCTAACAATACAAACTGCTTAGGTACCGGTAACTCCTTAGCATCTCCTGTGGCATAAAATATGCATTTAGAGACTGCAGGTGGGCACCAAGATGAACAAATCCAACTGAAATATCCTCAGCAAAGTTCTCAGAGCTAGGTACATAGAAGTAGACTTCTAGGTCTACTTCTAGGACTTCTAGGTCTACTTTTAGTAGACTTCTAGGTCTTCTAGGTCTACTTTTAGTAGAATTCTAGGTCTTCTAGGAACTGAAGAGTAATTTCTCAGCAGATATGACTGATTCCATAAAAAGTATTTTCCTGACCCTTAAGAAGTGTTTTGGTTTCTGTCCTTCTCTAGAGCTGAGGAAAGGCCTGGAGAGTCTCTTTGCTCCCTAAAACTCACTCATTTCTAAAGGAAGCTGTGAAGCATGGAGCACGTTGCAATTCCACTGTGTCACAGAAACACACACTTGTTAAAACTATAAAGCAGTCTTCAGGGGAGTTCAGAGCCATGGGGTAGGAGATAAAGACATTCTAGAAGGAGTTTCTTTCATCTTCTCGCTGAAATTAATTAACTAATTAATTAATTTCTGTTTACTTTGTCCAGTAGCACACCTTCTGCCTGCCACCCTTCTCTTTCTGAAACATATACCACCCTTCAGTGAAATCTTGTTTCACAGTCCAAATGTTCTCCAGAACAATGCCAACAAGTTCAAATTAATTTGACAGTTCACTTTCCTCCATGGTACATTTTCACCTGGATACTCCAGTGACCCAATAGAGGGAAATATCATGTTGGTCTGCTCCTGAATTCAGCAGTGCAGTCACTGATCCAGTTGCCCACGAAGTACAGAGAGAAGTGCCCTTGCATACCCTCCACATCCTCTCTGGTTTTCATCAATGAAAAACACAAAACACAAACCCAGCACACTTCTGTTTCCTTCCATTGCAATCATGAGGGAATCTGCAAAGAGCAGATGGAGAGTAGCTGGTACAAAGGGCTACCCTTGCTCATCAGCATGTAGCTACTTGGCTGGCAACATTCTCCACAATAATAATTCCACATGAAGGGAAGAAGATTCCTCACAGCCACCATGAAGGCCTTTCACCTTTGCACACACCCGATTTTCCAACATCACTTAGAACTAGTTTAAATCCTCCTAAAATAATCAGCACAAGAAGTAGAACAACCAGCCCTGCAGACTTTCTCCTCAGGGACAGTACAAGACAACTAGTTCCCTCACAGACCACATCATGCTCTGCACAAACAGGAACAGAACTGGAATAACTCTGTTGACTAGACTGGAGTTATTCCAACAATACACTAATCAAAATGAGATCACAAATTAACTCAATATATACAAACAGTGACAGCTGCTGGTTTCTATAGCAAAATATAGTAAATAGTTGTCATCAAAAATAGAAGCAAAAGCAACACCTATACATGATTCAATTACATGCTATCATGAAAACTGCAAGTTTATAAGTCTTATTAATTCAACTCAACTAAATGAATAACATCCAAGCAACAAAGCCAGCAACAAAATAGTATCTCAAAATAAATCACAGAAGCAACAGAAATTCCTACCCATTTTTTAAAATTGAAAAACACCTTTTTTAAACAGTTTTTTTAAACTTATTTAAAATATCTTCAATATAATATTAAAAATATTATTTTCCTATCAGTGTACATAACCGTAACATGAAAACCTGAAGTCACCAACATTAATTTTCTTTCAATTAAGGTGTTTTAAGCAGGATCTCAGTCTTTTCTTAAACAAAATTCAAGTAAGACAATCTAATCCATGAGTAACCTCCTCAAGATGGCCTCATATATGCAATGAATTAAACACTCTCAAATATTTTATTTTTTCAAAGTGGCAAAGACTCATTACATCCCAACCATATTTCCCAGATGGTGTCATGAACCTCTTAACACTTCATTTCCATCATGTTCCATGTCTTGAGAAATCTGTTTTCAATCTTTCAAACACAAACAGGGCCTCCACCCTCTGTCCCCTGATGCTAGACTCAGCAGCCCCCAGCCAACATATTCTTCATATTCTTTTTAGGGTGAATAAATTCATCTCCTCCCTCATCAATCACATAGAAACCTTCAATGACACATTCATGTTCTTCAAACATCTTCTTAAGTATATTATTTATGTCTTCTATGAAGAAATGGAGGATATGCATTCATCAGAAATAAGTAGCTCCACGTCAGTCTAAGAAAAGCATCTGCAAAGCTGACTTGACCCTACTCTTGCTCCCAGTGCACTCGGGTTGTGACCTAGAGATACTGTGCTTTCATATTTCATCTAGGGACCTGCTAATTCCCAGCTCTGCTTGAAGAGCTCTAGAGACATCTAAATTCAGTTCTGAGGATTTGGCCCAGTGTCCACATGTGGAAATATATAGGATGCATTGATCAGAGTTGAAACTCTAGAAGCTGAAATTCTAACTTTATACTTCCTTTGTCTGGCATCCAGTCCTTCCGTTTCAGGAGAGTGTTTTCTGTCCTTCAGGTGTCTAACAAATGATGAATTTGGGTCTCCCTGTCATTGTTGCCTTCCAAGATCCACATTGTACTTAACTTCAGCAACATTCAATTTTTTCTCTAGTGACAGAATAAGCCATTCATTATAATCATTCTGGGCCTCACTTTGCAGAAGAAACCTAGGACTAGATGGACCACCCAAGTCCCTGAAGCCAGTGCTCTGCATCCAAAATTAATAATACATATTGACAGCAGAAGAAGGATTCACAGAGTATCTGTTCCACATAGCCCTATCACAAGCCACAAAACACATTTATCAGCCCATAGTAAGCTTGAAAAGTTGCCATAATTATGATGTGCAAGATTTGAATTTGAAATTCAAAATTTTACCTTGTATTTTAATGCCAGAACTTAGAATTCCATTGTTTGTCCTCAACATTTTGTATTTTTCCCAGAGTGCCTGTGCAATAAAATTCATAAGGAACCAGTGGAGCTGGCTGGGCTGAAAACAACTTTTTTTGAAATCAACATTCTCCCAGCTGACCACAAGACTGTAAAACCAGGTCTTTCTTCCTCAAGCCTCTTTCTTGCACTGCTAGCTGTACAATGGCTGGGGTTTTGACAAGTCTTTTCAACACATCTGTCTGGAAGCCGAGTGATTCTGGGGAGCAAGAGCTGTGTGCCTGATAAACCCCAGCTAGAGACAGGGAACAAAGTTACTCACCACTTGCCATCTGGTAGATTATTTAGGACCTGCACTATTACAATGAACTCTGCTCAGTGATTTCAAAAGATACTAATGAGTGCCCCAGTTCCAGAAGATGCTGGCTGCTGGATTCCAAGCTGGCACACATACTTGCCCTACTGTTGCTGATGCAAGTGTCTAAGCTCCAGAGAAAGTTAAACACCTTTTAAAGTTAAAACTCCCACAGACTTTCAGTGAGAATTTCCCTTTTCATCAGGCAGGTGGGAGGACCATTCACCTGAGCTGCCTAAGGCACACTTTATAGGTGCTCCGTTCTGGTCTGGGATCCATTTTGTGCATTTAAAAGTTAGATCCTTCAGCTTAACTTGCAGAACTCTGTATCTTGTTGGACTCATTTCCACCCCAGTTTTGTGGGAGCTGGAAAATGAAGTGTAAGAAATGTGAACATTGCAAACTGGTAAGGAGTCCTACCATCATCTGCCAGAGCTCTAGGGCTCCATTTCTCTTTCTGTCACAGACTTGCTACCTCGGGTGAGGCAAGTCACCTCCTCAAGGAATTGTGTTCCTCATCTGCATCCAGGGGATCTCACTTGAAGAAATGCTGGGCATTCACAGCTATCTCTAAACTCAAGCATAGACAGTGCCTTATGTGGACAGCTGTCCCTCCTGCCATCCCCAAATAGCTACTGTTTGCTGTCTCAAATTTGTTGCTTTGTAGCTTACTGATTTATGACTACCATTGCCAGCTCCCTGCCTACAAAACAAAGATATCGTCATCCCCCATCTCAGAGGGAAATCAGTTCATTACAGATTAATTACTTGATTTTGACTTCTCAGTAATAGGTTTTGCTTGAATAAACAACATTGTCTTGAGGTCTGAAGAGTGTGATATAGATACCGCACAGAGCAGAACTGCAGTTTTTCAAGGAGTAAACAGAATACTTCAGACCTGTTTATTATGTTCGTGACATTCATTACTTATGTCACTTGATGATCAAATAATTGCAGACTGCACCCCACTGCACAGGTACCAGGATGGGAAATTCAGTCTGTATGGGCAGCTGTCCACCTGGTATTTTATAACATTTTAGTGTTGCTTTTCACAACCTTATTAATGATCTCTCAATTTTTACGTACATTACACATACAAACTGACCATCAGAAGTGCTGCATGCAGCAGAAATGGATGAGAACTTGTAAACAAATACATATCATTTCTATGCTACTATTATCTGAATATCACATGCGAATCAAATTGAAACTCACATCTCTCATCATTTTCACTGCTTCCCTGGTCCTTCCCAGCTTTCTTGCACACATTGCCAGCCTCCTCTTAATATAAACTAACACATTGGTGTCCCTTCCTGTATAAGAGGAAAAAGAAACAGCATTAAGATTAAAAAGATAAAACAAAGGTTCATTAAATATTCCAATATAAAAGGAAATGTTTTCTTGCCATTTTTTGCTGTTCACTATCATCAATGCTTTCACAATAATTTTAACTAAAAATTACAAATTACCAAATTGTGTTGATTTAGATGTGGCGTAACATCACTGAAGTCAGCAGAATTACTCCAGATACACAGTGGCATAAATGGGTCCCTAACCCATAGGTTGGCCTTACACCTATGAAATATAAGCAGATCTGAACGTACAGGGAAGGCTACAGGACCACCAAGTACTCCAGTGAGGCAAGCAGAACCCCTATGAAGTTAACACTGACTGGCACAAAACTCCATGGTCACATACAGGGCATTGAATGACTTACCAACTCACACACATGGTTAAGACTTGGGCATCCAGGAAAATGCACATTATATATCCTGCCTTTTTTATAAGTTCTGATGTACAGGGGTGTTAAAAGAAGACATAGCAAAACAAATCCTCATCCTCTAACAGTCTTTTTCTTAACTATTAGAAGAAAAGTATTCCCTGAACTTTCAGTTTACACAGCCTTTACCTCTTACCCAATTATCATCTTCAAATTCCTCACAATGCTAATTATGGATGGTATTTTAATTTCTTTCAGATATGACAGTCCTATGTACTGGGAGATGCCCTAACAGCAGAGAAGACAGAAACAAAACAGCTGCAATAATTATTCTCTTTGAGAATTCCTACTTGTTTCATTTCTCATTCTCTTCCCTGTAATTCCAATGTGAACACATAACATGCTTCTGGACCAACAGGAAATGAGTGGACAGCTGATCATCTATAACATTATCATATCATGAAAATATAAGACACCTGCCACAAATTATCTTTCTGTATAGTATGCAGTCTGTAAAGATTTTAGTCTGCTCTTAATGTTTTCAGGTCTTTCATAATAAGAACAAGATGTGCACTGAAAATATTCCAAGTACCTACAAATTGTTTTAAAGCTGTGATTACAGTTTTCGGATAGATGAAGAAGCAGGTTGAAAGGTCTGACTTCAGAAGAAAAAACTAAATAAGGGAGGGAAGGAATTTAGCTGTATTTTATGTTATGTAATCCCTTATCTCTGTATTGATTCCTATATATTTAATAAACTATTTATTAGCTACATCTGTTTCCATATGTTTAACTAAGAGGTATACATTTCAGGCCGAGCTCCTTTTCAGTCTTTTCAAAAGGAATGGTCAAAAGGCATTTACTTAGTATGAAATCAAGACAACCTTTCAGGTAAAAATTTTCTGAGGTGATAAATGATTTGGGGTGACTAACATGAGCCACCTTAAAAAAAAGATCACCCATGCTCTCTATAAAATAGCACCTTTTGAAAGAGGTGAAGTAGGGTACCCATGTCATTATTTACTCTTAAAATTCAGAGTCTAATATAAAATATTGTATGAAGGAGATGGAACACATGAAGAACCAGAAACATAGAGCCATGTAGGAGAAGAGAAAATGACCTCAAGTTGTGCCAAGGGAAGTTTAGATTGGATCCTAGGAAGAATTTCTTCACTGAAAGAGTTATCAGGCATTGGAACGGGTTGCCCAGGGCAGTGGTGGAGTCCCCATCCCTGGAGGTATTTAAGAGACGCATAGACGTAGTGCTCAGGGATGTGGTTTAGTCGAGGACTTGTCCGTGTTAGGTTAATGATTGGACTTGATGACCTTAAAGGTCTTTTCAAATCTAGGCGATTCTGTGATTCTGTGAATATGCTGTTATTCAAGAAATTACATAGCGTTTTTCACCTGTAAAAGACGAAATGCCCACTTTTCATCCCAAAAGCAACTTCAAGGACCAGAAATGGAATGACAGACATCTCAGAACTGCAAAACATCTGTCCATGGTCCTTCCTCTCTAAAGAGAGCTGAGCTCTCCACCTTTGTAAACCATGCAGAAGTCCAGCATATAAGCAAGAGAATCCTACTTGAAGCTCCTGTGTCCGAGGCACCATCTGAGGCTGGAACTTCTCTAACTTCTGTGGGCACACACCGACATTATCAAGGGGACATAGATATCAAGTGTGGTATAGAGAAGTGCAATGACCTAGCCCCTCTGGAAGCCAGTCAGAGCTGGCAGTCACTTTTCAGCCCCTCCTACTCTGTGGCAATGCACTTAAATTTTGTTATTCATAGAATCATAGAACCATTTAGGCTGGAAAAGACCTCTAAGATCATCAGGTCCAACTTTCATCCCAACATTCTGTGACCACTAGACCATGTCTTGAAGCTCCACATCTACTTTTTTTTAACACCTCCAGGGATGGTGACTCCACTACTGCTCTGGGCAGCCTGTTCCAATGCCTAACCACTCTCTCAGTAAAGAATTTCTTCCTAAACTGATTACTTCTTCTGCTGTAACAATGAAAGTTCAGGGTGTCAAATCTGATTATGACAGCAGCCATCTAGTACACAGAGGTTACAAAAATGCCGTACTTATATTTCCCTGCACAAACTTAACCAGGTTATCTTGGACATAAGCAGCATGACAGAGTTTAATTACTCTTATTGTCATAGAATTGCTGTCATTTTCTGCACTCAGGATGGATTGAGTGCACAACTTAAAGTTTCACAGACAATAATAAGCCTGCTAGAGCCTGAAACTTGCTTCAAGGGCTCAGCTGCTCTGTATTTTTATTTGCACCAAAAATAAGCTAATCATCCTAAATATAATTTTGTAACCAATAAATGTTTAAAATACTACCCCCAAGCTTTATAAAAGCTCAGGTTTTCAGGTATAGACTTGTGTAGACTTTTGAAACCAGAGATCACAGACGATTTCACTATGTACAATTTTTATCAGTAATCTTCAAATTATGTGAGGTAGCCAGAGGCTGTGAATTCAGGTCCTGAGAAACCTGAAGATGCCCCAAGTATGTTAGCGCTTGTACTTATGGAATTAATTGGTATTGTATTTGCCTAAGGTAGCCACTGGAGACTAGAAATAACCTAGACTGTTTGCTTTATTTATCTTTTTGTTCATTTATTGGCAGGGAACACTCATGTATTTTCTTCAATTTAAGAAGCATCTAATAAATATCATGACAGCAGCTAAATCTGCTTATTCAAAAAATCCCCAACCTCTAGACATTCAATTAGAGCACTGTATTATTCTGGCTGTTAATTTTTATGTTTCTGTGACCTCTCTTTATGTATGCAACTAACTTTTCAAATTGCCTAGATTGGAAAAGACCTTTAAGATCATTGAGTCCACAAAATGTCACACTGGTTAATGGGTCTCATTAACTTTTACACAGAACAATGTGGTGCCCATATTACCCTCATAGCTGATGGAAAAAAGGTGGCAAAGCACCACTTTACTCCCATTTTCATCATTCCTCGCTGCCTTTTCACACCGTGGGCCCATGTTTTCAAAATGGCTAAAGGCACTTCAATGCAACTTCCTAAAACACTGTCCAGCACTTTCCGAGTAGCAGATCTCTTTTGGTTCTGCTATCTTTTCTTTTCTGTTAAGTACATGCTACAATATTTTCTGCCAGGACAAAGAAAAGGTGTGTCTACAATCTGTGCATTGCTAGCTCAGCAACAGAATCAAGCTAAAATACTGAAATCTATTCAAGACAATGTTAAATACTGAGTACATAGTTCTGAGAAGGAAAAAAAAAACAAAACCCAAAGAACTCCTTGGAACTTCTGTCCTTTTAGAAATGGCTGTTGCCTCCAAAGAAACTTACTGTGTTGGGCTTCATACTGGGCACCATGGTGCTGTAACTGCTGGCTGCGCCTGTAACAACCCTCTCCAGCTTTCAGAGCTTGCTTGAACAGCTTCTCCGCCTCTACAATAGTTGTTGCTTCCTCTTCAGCCAAGAGAATATAGGCAGTAGCACACCTGCACAAATGTCAGAGGAAAAACCATGAGAAAGTTGCATGAAGTAAAAGCTATACAAAGACATGCAGGCTGGCAAGGATGCCCCAAAGACAGAGGCAATGGAGTTTTGTCCATATGCCTTTCTGACAAACTATTCCGATAAAGAAATATTTTCCCTTAGGGCTCAGTTCTGGGGCTGGTCTTGTTAGTATCTTTAACGATGACCTGGATGAGGGGGTTGAGTGCTCCATCAGTAAATTTGCAGATGACACAAAATTAAGTGCAAGTGTCAATCTGCTTAAGGGTACAGAGGCTCTGCAGAGGGGTCTGGACAGGCTGGATGGATGGGCTGAGGCCAATTGTATGAGGTTTAACAAAGCCAAGCGCCAGGTCCTGCACTTCAGTCACAACAACTCCTGGCAACACTACAGGCTTGGGAAAGTGTGGCTGGAAAGTTGTCTGGTGGAAAAGAACCTGGGGATGCTGGTGGACAGCTGGCTGAACATGAGCCAGCAGTGTGCCCAGGTGGCCAAGAAGGCCAACAGCATCCTGACCTGTATCAGAAACGGTGTGACCAGCAGGAGTAGGGAGGTGATCGTGCCCCTCTACTCGGCACTCATGAGACCGCACCTTGAGTACCGTGTCCAGTTCTGGGCACCACAGTACAAGAAGGACATTGAGGTGCTGGAGCGGGTGCAGAGAAGGGCAACGAAGCTGGTGAGCCATCTGGAGAATATGTCATATAAGGAGCGCCTGAGGGAACTGGGATTGTTTAATTTGGAGAAGAGGAGGCTGAGAGGAGACCTCATTGCTCTCTACAACTACCTAAAAGGAGGTTGTAGTGAGGCTGGTTCTGGTCTCTTCTCTCAAGTAACTAATGACAAGACAAGAGGTAATGGCCTCAAGTTGTACCAGGGGAGGTTTAGGTTGGATATCAGGAAGAAATTGACTGAAAGAGTGGTTAGGTATTGGAACAGGCTGCCCAGGAAAGTGGTAGAGTCACCATCCCTGGAGATGTCCAAAAATGAGTAGGTGTGGCGCTTCGGGACATGGCCTAGGCGTCAGGGAGATGTTCAGATGAAGGCTGGACATGATGATCCTAGAGGTCTTTTCCAACCTAAATGCTTCTATGATTCTACATTTTGGCAACCAGACTGTGACTCTCATTTGTAGGTACTGTATCACCCAGCCGCTTGAGTAAACCTATTGACAACTGCCCCAGAAAGGAAAGCACTCACTATGCAGTCATGGCTTACCTCACTACAACTCCTTCTAGAAACCAAGACCAGTTTTATGTGCTATTGTTTTTAATACAAAATGTCTCCATTGCTGTAATGGTATGTAAAGAATCAACAGACCTACAGCACTTGCAATATGCAAAGAACAGGTTATAAATGTAATTGTAAAGATTAAAAAACAAACACAACAAAACCAAACTTCCCCACAAAACAGGAAAGCAGCTCTAGATCTCTTAACTATCTGTGCCTCTCTGCATCCATCAAGGAGCATCCTCACAAAGTCATTAGACATCTCTCTGAGAAGAGGGCAAACTGCTGAATGGAGGTGCCTCTCTCATTGACTATAGAGGGAGCCTGGCAACTACTTTAAACTTTTTAGCAGCTGAAGTTAGGTGAGACATAGCCTGTTGACTTCTTTCCAACACAGAGCACACTGCTGATAAGATTATTCTTTATACAGAAATAGACTCAGGCTGCACTGTCTGTAGTTGCATTTCACAAAGAGTCATCAGCTGAGGAACAGGAAACAACAGGTCTGGGTGAAAACAAGATTCCAGACACCAGTACTTGCTGTTGGCCACCCAGCTGGAAAGCGGCTTGGCAGAAAAGGACCTGGGGGTCCTGGTGGACACCAAGTCGACCATGAGCCAGCAATGTGCCCTTGCAGCAGAGAAGGTGAAAGGTATCCTGAGATGCATTAGGAGTCAGCAGGTTGAGGGCATGATCCTTCCCCTCTACTCAGCACTGGTGAGGTCACACCTGGAGTACTGTGTCTGGCTCTGGGCTCCTAAGTACAAGAGGGACATGGACATACTGGAGAGCGCCCAGTGAAGGGCCATGAAGATGATTAAGAGACTGGAGCATCTCACATATGAGGAAAGGCAGAGAGAGCTGGGACTGCTCAGCCTGGAGGAGAGAAGACTCAGGGAGGGATGTCATCAATGTTTGTAAAGATCTGAAGTGAGGGTACAAAAACAATAGCAATCAGGCTCTTTTCAACGCCCAGTGACAAGCCCAGAGGCAATGGGCACAAATGGAAACACAGGAGGCTCCATCTGAAGATCAGGAAACACACTTTTACTGTGAGGGTGACCAAACACTGGCACAGGTTGTCCAGGGAGGTTGTGGAGTCTCCCTCCTTGGAGACATTCAAAAGTGACCTGGACATGATCCTATGCAGGTGGCCCTGCTTGAGCAAGGCAGTTGAACCAGATGACCTCCAGATGTCCCTGAAACCTCAACCATTCTGTGATTCTGTGATATGCAAGGAGAATAGGATAAACTTATAGGTCACTTCTGCAAAAGCCTTTTATGCCACACGCTCTCTCAGTTAAACTGCTGTCCAGGAACAGACAATTCATTTTATCCTTCTGATGAAACACATGGAGGACAATTCCTAAGGCATCAGTTTATGGAATTCTAGAATGCAGTAATCTCTGAGAGCAACCTAGGGGACTCTCTGCTTTATGCACTTTGGCAACATTTAAACAGTTTGCCATGCCAGTAAAGCATCACAGCATTGAGTTTATTGTGGGATCTCAAAACACTACACTTCTCACTGAGAAAATAAATAACGGACTCAAAGACTGAAAGTCTCAGAAAATTACATCATATTATTTCACACTATGAAATGAGTATTTCACAAGGTGTTTACGAGTCCCCTCTTTCTAGCCTCTGTTCAGGATGACTGAGAAAGCCAAAAGGGAACCCTCCATCCCATAAAAGCATATTTCATATGCTCATCAGGAGGCAACTTAATTAACAGTTTGTTCTGCTGATCCAAAGCCCACTGACATTAATGGGAAGACTCCCATTGTCATCACTGCCCTAAGGATCTTCTGGGTGGCTAGCACAATATGCAGCTGTGCTTTTTTCCTCCCTCTGTAGGCTCTCCTGTGACAGGCATGTAATCACGGTTAAAAATTACTGTAGCAAACCCTTAGCCTTAAGCTATCATCAGATGGATTTTTAAATGACAAGAAATAAATGTTAATGTTGTTGTCACTCACTCATTCAATTCCAAAGCTTCATGTGCTGCAGAGATTCGGGCTTGGGGGTTTCTCTCTCTCCAGGCTTTTTGCATTACTATTCAATAAACAAAGCAGAACAGAGGCATATCAGTCATTACAGTGTTAGCAAGGAGAATCTAATCTACTGCATTATAACAGCAGAATTTGTTGCTCTCAGCCTGACTTACTCCAGAGCATTTCAAAGAGCTTAGTTATCACTCAAAAGATATATAATCAACATGAGCTTTTGTCCCAAATACTCAGCTTTATTTTTTTCATTTAATTAAACTTTTTTTCCATAGGAAAATCTGGCTGAGAGATTATGCCATCTGCACTGTCACATAGAGAGGTGACAAGCAGCTTAATTTCTGCCTGGGGTAGTAGATTCCACAAGGCACAAAAGAATACAAGGATAGGTGGGATTCCTCTTCTAGTTCCTTGCTGTGCTGTTGGTTTAGGTGAATGATGAATGGAAACAACATCCAGGCTAATAAGATCACCTCACAATTAGCCCATCAAGTTCCAAAAACAGGATTCATGTTTATCGTTTGTCAGAAAAGCACAGTATATCCTCCTTTGTAATTATGACCTGAGAATGGAATGCCCAACTGTCAGTATCCCTCCTTTCCTAAGAAAGATTTGTCTCTTCAGAGGCAAATCTGACAATCGAAATCACTGTCATACCTTTTTAGCAGAACGAAAGTCTGCAGGTGGACTTAACAGTAAAAAGGCTTAACACAACTAAAGCTGCTTATATCAGAATCACTTGTAAATGTGTTGTTCCCACTTTTTACAGAGCTTCTAACTACATTAGGGAATGAAGCACAGGACTCAAATGGGACCTGGATAACGTAACTCAACACACTACACTGCAGCTGGAGGCAAATGCAGCTATACATGTTTGAAGCCACTGCAAGAAACAGGAGGAAAAACTGAGTCTTTACACTTGCAAGTGGTAACTTGAATGACTTCAGCAAGAAAGTAGAACAACATAGTGGCACAAGTTAGATAGTTTATACCTATATAGATACTTGATCAGATCTAGAATATTACAAATCCAGCAGCAACAGCTCTCCAGGCATGATCAAACTTTTCCCTTTTCTTATCTACCTGAGAGAACTGATGTCTGACTGCATTTATCTTGCATCAGTTTAAAACAATGATTAACCTATTAGCGAAAAACGTTGTTCACAAGGTCTCTTACTAGCGTCTGCAGGTCGTAAATGATCCGTGTCACATGTAAAGAATGTCTGATGGTCTTGTGCTGAAAGATTCATATCGTAGTAAGTCAAAGGTTCTCTCCCTGTTACCCATGTATACCTGCAAACACACCAACAAAGAGACACTTTGGTTAATGAAGTCACATTTGGCAAAACGAATCTAGAAAAGTATCCTAGATGTTAGAGGTGGGGCCAGCCTACTAAGGTCACCCAGCCAACCTCCTGACCAACAGACATGGCACTACACTGTACCGTGATGGAACAACAGTAGTTGAACCTAAGCTAATGAGGATGTTGGAACGTACACACTAGAAATCGGTAACACACATGTTCAAACATCAAGACTACACAAAACCTGGATATAATTCATTAGGTTGTTTGCTTTAACTGATTTGAACAGAATTACTGTATTAACAGTACCAGGTTGGTGAACCACACTTGGGTTTTCCCATTTTTTATAAGGTCACTAAAAATTTCTGAAACAACCAACTGCATGAATTTAAATTCCTTTTCATTCAAAAACATTCTACACATGACAGAAAAACCTGGCATGAGCACGTGTCCACAGTTGTTTTTGCTTTTTCATGGAGCCACTAGTAGAAGAAAAGCTGGACATGAGCCACCGATGTGCAATGGCAGCCCAGAAGGCCAACTGCATCCTGGGCTGCATCAAAAGAAGTGTGGCCAGCAGATCAAGAGAGGTGATTCTGCCCCTCTGCTCTGCTCTGGTGAGACCTCACCTGGAGTACTGCATCCAGCTCTGGAGCCCCCAGCACAAGAAGGACATGGACCTGTTGGAGCATGACCAGAGGAGAGCCACGAAAATTATTAGAGGGCTTGAGCACCTCTCCTATGAAGACAGACTGAGAGAGTTGGGGCTGTTCAGCCTGGAGAAGAGAAGGCTCCGCGGGGACCTTACAGCAACCTTCCAGTACCTGAAAGGGGCCTCTAAGAAGGCAGGGGAAGATCTGTTCTCGAGGGTCTGTAGTGACAGGACAAGGGGTAATGGTTTTAAGCTAGAAAATGGCAGATTTAGGTTAGACATTAGGAAGAAGTTCTTTAATATGAGCGTGGTGGATCACTGGAATAGGTTGCCCAGGGAGGTGGTGGAGGCCCCCATCCCTAAAGTCATCCAAGGCCAGGCTTGATTGTGGGGCTCTAAGCAACCTGACCTATTTAGAGATGTCCCTGCTTATTGTAGGGGGATTGGACGAGATGGCCTTTAGAGGTCCCTTCCAACTCAATGCATTCTATCATTCTACAGAGGAAGAATGCCAGACTCAAGCCTTGAGTGCAACGGCAGATGTGTAAGTCATGTACAGAGAAAATAAAAACTGTTACCTCAAATCAGAAGTCAGCACAAAGGCCTCCTATATCTATCAGAATTGTCCTCCTTCTGCCCTAAATTCTGACCAGAGAAACGGGAACCTTTTCTTAGAAGAAAGCTTCTTGAACTGTTCAGTCAATGAAAAGATGCATTTCCAAAATTTATTTCACAAAACTTATGAACTATTAAAAACCAAACCCCTAAAACTAGCAGATTTAAATATCCAGAAGAGCTTCTACCATGTATCCGTCCTACCTCACAGTTCCTGTTCCTAATGCAACTCTCTCCCATTCCTGCTTTTCCACTCAAACGTCCATCCCATGGTTGTCTGCTTTCTCCACATCTTCTAGCACTTGGAATTGGCTGTTGATTAATAGATACAGTTCCTTTCCTTTCATTTACCATAATTCTCCCTCCCCGTGATGTTGCTTACTGCACAAGATTTAATCCATTGACATGACAGTATGTGCCTGCTCTTTTTCTTTTTTTTCTTGTAACATTATCCTGCACCTTAGAGTGGTGTTTTTCAAAAGTTGTCATCACTGGTGCACAAAATTATATGAAGTTGGGGAGCTTCTCTGACTGTCAAATAAACTGCTGAGCTAGGCTGAATGTCTTTCAAACTCTAACCCTTCCAGTTCATTACAACAATTGCTCATTCTGGGCTCACCAAACGCTAGTTCATTCCAAATATAGTAAAGACCCATCAGATAAACCACCATGTGCTGCTACAGGGCTGCTCTTCACTTACAGTCTAGACAAATAAAGTAGGAAAAAATGCAGATGGCAATTCTAAAGGTGGTGCACATAGAAACTGTCACATATGATGACACCTGCTATTAACTTTTAAACTTGTCTGATAGTCAATGCTAGAAAAGGAAACTTTACAAGGGCTTGTAGCGATAGGATGAGGGGCAACAGCTTTAATCTGGAGCAGAGGAGATTTAAATTAGATGCAAGGAACAAGTTTTGCACTATGAGGGTGGTAAGTCACCAAAAGAGGTTGCCCAGGGAGGTTGTAGATGCCACAACACTGGATGCGTTCAAGACCAGGCTGAATGAGGCTTTGAGCAACCTGGCCTAGTGCAAGATGCCCCTGCCCATGACAGGGGGGTTGGAACTAGATGATTTTTAAGGTCCCTTCCAACCCAAACCATTCTATGATTCTATCTCTGCGTTAGATTAATGGAAAAGTACAGTTAAGGTCCTTAATCCAGCATTATGCCTGAAACTGTAACATCATGGCACTTACCGATTATATTCGGCTCCTCTGAACAGATTTAAAGGATTTCGCCAGACTTTGCACTCTGTCATAAACAGAAACACACAGTAATGAATCTCTCCCAAATCACAATGGTACCAGAGGCTTATCAGAAATATCAGTTACCTTCTAACGAGCCTTATCAAATTACTTTTTTATCTTTTATAGGTGCAAATGGAAAATCAAGAGCACAGAGATGCAGAAAACCAGACCATTCTTCCCTTTTTAAATAATCATTTCATTTAAAATTACTGTCAACAAATGTAATCATTCCAGACAAATAACCACTAACAAAGCTCTGAATGCCAGATGAAAAGATAATACTGATTAGTGCCAGGACTCACATTTACCGTAATGCAGAACTGAAGAGGGATCACACTGGGTTACTGCACTGAAAAACAGCAATTAACGCAGTCCCTATGGACTCATTATTTCTACAGGAAAACGTCACTGTCCACTTAATACAGTAAGTCACTGTGAATCTCAGCTACATTTGCCAGATTTAATTCCTCCTCAGCTCGTGATGTACAAAATCCATGGCAACATCTGCTGACCTTACTTAAGTTACAAGCAACCCAGGGTTGACAAAGGATGCTGAAGTTGATAGGCAGGGAAAAGTTCACTGCATTGCCAAGGTTTGGGAACACTAAAAGCATTTCATACTTTCCTCTTGGGAAAGGGGGGGAACATTGCAAATTCTTCGTGCTACATGTAGGAAGAGATAAGAAAAGCCACACCAATAAAATTTAGAACAGAACAACAACAACAACAAAAAAATCACATTTCTATAGATTTTGAAAAAGTAAGGTCTTGATTCTGGCTTTTCTTCCTTTAACACCAGATTTGTTCTCTTCATTTCACCAAAGACAATTCAATCCAGTGAAGGTGAGACCAGAATCAAACCCACATTTGCCCAATATGTGTATGAAGACTCACTGACAGGCAGTGTGTTGTTCCACTGGAGATCTGCTACTGGATGACCCCTCACGTAGTGCTCTGCAAAAACTCATCAGTAGCATTGGCGCTGCAGCATTTCACCAGCTGCTTTCTACCACCAAAAGTCAACCAGCACATTGTTCCCTACAAAATTTTGTGACATCGTTTCTGAAGAGATCACAGCAATAGTTTTCTGGTGGAATATTGAGTCACGAGGGTATCTAACCCTACTTTATACAACACTGTTAAGTATATGCCTGACAACTTTATGGCTGTTCCATTAAAGAAAGAGACAGAAATAGAATAACAAGTCAAGCCCTTCTCTTTTCTCGTGGCAGTAGCTCCCACTGCTGAGTATGAGGCTAAAGTGGCACAGAGGGAAAGCATTTTACGTTTTTGCATTAACACAATGACACCTGCAGCTGCGCAAAAACTAGTCAAGTGGCATAGGAGATGGATCCTCAGCTTACTGCCTACATCACCCACCATGGTACAATTCCATGGCTTGGCTTACTCTAATGCAAACAAGATTAGGCAACAACTATTTGATCACAGTGACACCATTCTTTTTGCTCATCTTACTTAGATTTAAGTGGTTATCCTCTATGCTAAGTATGCAGCACTTCATCACTGTAGCATGGAAAGGTGGAACTGGGGAACAAAAAACAGAGGTGAACAAGCAATTTATTACCACCTCCTTTCCTGATAGTCTGGGTGGTTAAACATGATGTGCTCTTTGTTCCTTTTGTCCTGGTATCTGCTGATACTCTGATCTCAGTACAACAGCCACTCTTCTGATCTTTCTGAAGACGAAGATATCTACTGCAAAATTCTATCATAGTCAAACAAGTACACAGGAAAACACGGTGAGCCAAGTAAAAAACTGTCTTCACCTTGTTGGATATTGAAAGAAATATCCCAATGTTGATGCATGGTAAACTGAAAAGGTTGCCTTTTCTGTTACATTATGAACTAGTAATATAACTATGTCCTTATTTTATATACGTAGTTAGGATTTATCGAAGATTAATATTTCAGCTCCTTGTTCAATGATCATGTTTTGAGCACCATTACCTTTCTGAAGGCACAAATAACAGGCTATCTGTGCACACTATCCAGAGACACTGCGAGCGGCCCAACTCATAGACACGAGTGCCAATGCACTGAAAGCAGACACACTCCTTGACTATTTCTTTGCATCAGAGAAGTCAAGATGCTTGGGCGAACCTCATTAGTCAAAATACTGTGCCTTCTGCTTTAAAACGATGGGAGTTACTTCAGAGCTGCTAAAGTGCAACTGAGCACGCTGATGAGTGCACACAGGTGCGGTTCACTCAAATCTAATGTCCTGGATCTGGGGGGGCAACTGTTAACAAGGGCAAGCAGCAACAGGATGAAGGGCAATAGCTTTAAAACAGAGAAGCGTAGATTTAGACATTAGGAGGAAGTTCTTTACTACAGGGCAGTGGATCACTGGAACAGGTTGCCGTGAGAGGTGATGGAGGCCCCATCCCTGGAGACATTCAAGGTCAGGGGCTCTGAGCAACCTGATCTAGTTGAAGATGTCCCTGCCCACTGCAGGGGGGTTGGACTAGATGACCTTGGAAGGCCCCTTCCAACCCAATGCATTCTATGATTCTATGACCACACAGTGCTGCTGTTCACAGCTTCTCCTCAGATGGGAACGACAACAGCTGAATTTGCCGTGCTATATGGAGGCTTCCCTAAGTAGAAATACTCAGTAGAGAGCAAGGTTTTTGGGGCCACCTATTTTATTTAACTTGTGAGTTCAAAGCTAATTTTTGTTTGCTTGTTTTCATCAACACTGAAGAGCAGAGACAAAATTTGCCAGGTACACACACAGGTACCTCAGCTGCTAAACAATAACGCTTTCTCCATAACTGAATTCTGGCTTTCTCTTCCTTCACTTTTCCTCACTTGTTAATTTTGATATATTTTAAAAGTCTGCAGAAGAAACAGATTTAATCAAACCACAATTGATTTTAGGGGCACATCCGTAATAAAAGCTGAATTAATTTCCAATATTGAGATTATGGCCTGCATGTCAAGCTAGGGCTGAAACAGCTAAGCTTCATTTTACAGATGAGGACTACAAGCCGAGATGCTCCTGCCTGGCCTTTCTTTACCAGTGAGTATCTCCAACTCAAGCCAGAAGCAATAGCATTTCAGCATCTTCACCGCCTGTGGGCTAAGTTTTCAATTCATTCCCCCCAGGTTGCTGAGTCACCCAAGCAGGGAGACAAGTTTCCCTGGGACTCCTTTTCATGCCACAAAGACCAGTGCTTGAGGGGGCTGATTCATTTTAGGCAGGCTGGCCTGTCTCTCAAATGAACCATCCCCAGGCAACCAGGCACCCAAGTCAAACTGCCTCAGCAGAATCCCAGACACTGTGATGTGAACACAGTGATCTGCAGGCATAGTCCTTCTGTAGCAGAGACGTAGCAGGACTCAAGCTGCCTCACTTCAAAACTGACATCCTCCTTTCCATCAAGTAAGAGCTTCCGATTTAACATTGTCCTTTTCACTAGAGCAAGTCAATTTGTACTCATTATAACAATATATAAACACGTGTAAATTACAACTCATACATTTATAGTGCCCACATAAGGCTCTCAAACACCTTCTCAATCGTATGTTCATTCAGAAGAATCACACGCACTAGAAAAGATGCCCCAGAGCGTCAAGGTCAGCTTTAAAGGCCGGAATGGCTGAGTCAGACACTTTCAGCCTGATTTGCAGCACCCATTCCTCGCACTGAAACTCACCGGGGCTGGGAATCCCTGGCAGCTCACGAAAATCAAGCCTCAAATGCCTGAAATCAGGCACCCTCAACCAGAGGCCATTTTTTGAAACCTGAGTTATGTGTTATGACTTGCCCAGAGTCACAAATCAAATGGGTAGCACAGTCAGGAACAGGACAAGCCCATAAGCTACTAAAAGCCACTCTGCTTCCATTTACTACAGTGAAACCCAAATGTTGTTCGCATACTACTTATATTATCTAAAAAATAAAGTGATGCAAAAGCATATGGGCATTTCCAAGATCTTTTTCTGACCCTTTTTTCTTAACAATGTTGGCTTATTCAAAAAAATTAAAATAAAAATACTGCCTGCCTTTAGAAACGATACTGCAGAAAAAACATGCAATTTAGTGGGGCTTTCAGAACAAGGGGGCAACAGATACATTGGCAATGCAGCCTGAGCAATAAGCAATGCGTGAATTTGGAAAGATAGAATTAGCCAGAGCAATTAATGAAGCAGCTCTGCGTTTTATTTGAGAACAAGTTTAAAGGAAACCTTATCTGGTCTCACAGCTCAGCATGAGATGAGAGACAGGGGCCTACAAGAAAGCTGGGTAGGGACTTTTCATGAGGGCTTGTAGTGATAGGATGAGGGGTAATGGCTTTAAACTGGAAGCAGGTAGATTTAGATTAGAAAGTAGGAAGAAGTTTTTCACTATGGAAGTAGTGAGTCACCGGAACAGGTCGCCAAGAGAAGTTGTGGATGTTCTATCTCTGGAGGTGTTCAAGGCCAGGCTGGATGGGGCCTTGAGCAACCTGGTCTAGTGGGAGGTGTCCCTGCCCATGGCAGGGGCATTGGCACTAGATGATCTTTAAGATGCCTTCCAACCCAAACAATATCTGCACCGTGGGCCTACGTCAGGCGGCCCAAGGCACACCATGCTTCTGCCACCACAACCGGCCTGGGCAAAAGCCAAGCGTGGCACCCTTGGCTGAAGCAAACGTGGGGTGTTTCGGGGCAGGAGGGCCGGCTGCCCACAGCGGCTGTGGCCGGCAGCCGAGGCGCAGCTTCGTCCTGCACCCAGCTCCACAGCTCCACAGCGGGAAGCAGGCCGCCGCTTCGTCCCTCCTCGGGCCTACAAAGGAGGTGTTCCTCCGCTCTGACCCCTCGAACCCCAGCGCACGGCTGCGGCTGGAAAGCGGCGGGCCGGCGGAGGGCCGCGGGCCGCCCGCC
>VZZY01013889.1:106897-199610 GCA_013400335.1 Eurystomus gularis
TTGCGTGTGTGTGTTTTGTTCTTAGTCTGGTTTGGTTTGGTTGGTTGGTTTGGGTTTTTTTTGGGGGGGTGTTCTTGTTTGTTTTTTGTTGTTGTTTTAGGGGCTTTTTGTCGGTTTTGTTTTGTTTTGTTTTGTTTATTTTAGTGTTTGTGGTGGTGGCTGGGGTTTGTTTCGTTTGGTTTTAACCCAAAGAACCTTACGTGGAGTTACTTCTTTAAAGGCAATTAAAATTGTTAGGAGCATTCCTTTAAACTGACCTCTGGAAAAACCCAGGAGCTCAGCTCCATCCTGTCCGACATCAGCCACCTAAATGGGATGCTGCAGTCAGGAGGATACTGTCCCCTCATCTTTCCCCAGCTCCCTCTGCAGTGAAGGGAAAGGGAGGAAAAGGTTTGCTTCTTTCCCCACTAATGCTTCCAGAGGAATTTACTATGTTTAATTTGAAAAATGCTAAAAATACCAAACAAACTCCAGGAAGCTGAATCCTATTTATTTTAGGATTTTTTTTCCCCAACTGAACTCTGTTTTGTTTGGCTGACTCGGGCTGATTCCAAATTAATTTTATTTTCAGGCCGTTGGTTCAACTAGCAAAATTAGAAAAAGATATTATTGGCAGAGCTCTACTTGGAAAATCACTCCATAGCCTAAAAGAACCCCCTATAATTGTATACATAAATACATATTTGTGGTATTTTCACTAAGGAATTATATTCTTGGGTAAGAATACACGTATTTCAGGAAACCACATAAACCTGGAAATTAAGACTATTTCATACAAATACAGAAAAGGTTTTGACTGTAAAAATCGTAAAGGCACCCATGCTTATAAAAATGAGTAAAATGACTGTATTTTGCAGTTGCACTTGGATCATCACCCAAACATCCATATACCAACTGAAACAAAAGCAAATCAAAGAGGTTTTGAAAAATTTCACAGTATTTGTAATATTGATTATACTAGAAATCGTGAATGAATAATCTTTGCCCTTTTTACATTACTTGGTGTCTCCATGTTTCATGCCAGTGCTGGAAGCTTTTACACAATCTCTACCAAAAAACATGGTTATTTATTAATTCTTACTACAACCAGGCACAATCAGCAACAAGTGGAAGGATTGTGTTCACGTCTTTGACACCATCCGCACTCTTGAGCAGGTTCCGGTGGGCCAGGCAGGAGCCAGCAGGCTCTGGAAGGTGTCTTAGGAGTCCGCCTGCTGCAGAGAGGTTCAGGCTGGGCTCCGTGCTCTCCCTCCCACAGTATTTTTTTCATTAAGTTCTCTTAAATTCTTTACACAATTGAACTGACTTTGGTCTCCATGGGATTGCCTGTAGATAAGCCATACTTTTTTTCCCTTTAAACCATTCCATAGGGGAAAACCAGAAGATAAACCTTCTGGCATAGTAAGAAACTCTTCCTTTCCAAAGGATACTTCAATGTATTCTGCACTGGGGCTTCCCCTAAGTTCAGCTGTGTTGCTAAAGCATCTAAAGCATTCACATGGAGGAAGCTGACCCTAGCTGCACTGGAATGAAGTGGGAATGTAGCTGGTGGCCACTTGAGACAAGTGCACACAAAAGTGCAAGGCAGTCCTGGAGATCGCTCAGTCCCTAAAACAATCTAATGGCTCTT
This sequence comes from Eurystomus gularis, assembly GCA_013400335.1. Classification (NCBI taxonomy): domain Eukaryota; kingdom Metazoa; phylum Chordata; class Aves; order Coraciiformes; family Coraciidae; genus Eurystomus; species Eurystomus gularis. Next base: position 108,528 of record VZZY01013889.1, read on the forward strand.
CTAGGAGACACCAACAAGAAGAATGGAGCAGAATGATGAGAAGACAGAAGGGTTATGTGGACACGTAAAGGTCACAAGCATTTGGGAAGATAAACACACCAGATCTTGGTGAACTCTACATCCCAGGCATACCATAAAAAACCTGTACATCCTGGATGGTTCACTCTTATACAGGCTCCACAGCGTGCTTAAGACTGTACTGGTTCCATCAGCACCTGCTTGTACCCAGGTGGGAATCCTGAGAGCCAGGGACAGAATGCTAAGGAATATCACTGAACATTTGTTCCACACTGCTGATACTCTTCCCCTGGCACACACCACTGCCTCTGAATGCTGGAGATGGTGGACAGGGAGGTGGCACAGGTGAACCAGCTTTGGTTTTAGCTGTTCTCACGTTCTCAGGCATGCAACACAAAAGATTTAGATGTAGATTATCTAAGAGAGCATCATAATCTAAGCAGGCAGCATGTGGCCAACCATAACAGAAAGGCTGTACTGTAAGATACAGTCACAGATCTGCTGTGAGCATCTGTTTCTATTTTATCTTTGGTAACTTTGAGGCTTGAACAAATGAAACCGCACAAGCCACAGTTCTACCTGCCCAAGGCCTCAGAGGGCGTGGCTGTTAGGAATCAAAGATCACAGTCTCGTAAGACTATCACTGCAACCTAAGTGAGGGACTGAAGTACAGCTGCCAGACCGTCTGCTCAAAACTCTTGGCAGTTATAGACTGTATCTAACAAGCTTCGTAGTTTCTTTAAGAGAAAAAAAAAAAGATTTTTCAAAATGTGCTGATAAGTTCTTGCTTATTATTTCAATCATAATCAGCTTTTACATAAAAAACTCAGTAAAAGCCAGAGAGGGAGAGTGAGCAGCACAAGACCAGACTTGATCCCACTTGCCCTGCACAAATATATACTAGTTGGAAAACTGTCACACTCCAGTTCAATGAAACCGAGGGTACAAGCAGAAAGAATGTATGTATATATATATGTGGTCACTACTACAGTTCAGCTGAGTGACAGGAACTTGCTAAAACATGTGACACAGCTGTAAGTCTGCCTCCCTAGACTTATAAATACATTAATTACTTTTAAAAACGGCATTAAAGCTTGTAAATTGTTTACGGCAGCTTTGAAAAATATTTGCAACGTTGAGTGAATCCAGTGCCAGGAAACATCAGCCAGATCTCAATGCATACAGTCTCTTAGAAATTAAAGCCATAAATCATCATCATAATAAGCCTTTGCTTGGAGTCCTTTGTTCACGGTGTCTGAGAGGGTAATCTGTAATCTGGTACTGAAGTCAAAACAATAAATTCTCTTCACAGAATTTTTGCACCTTTCCCAGAAAGTGTCAGCTGTTTTGAAACCTGATGTCTGGAAATGAAATTTGATTTCTAACTGCACCAGCCAGTTTGAAAGCAATGTAAAGTCAACAAGCTTTTGACAGTTCAGCAGATGAGAGATCACCTGGCAGAATAATGGCTGACTATAAGGATTAATTACCCATGGAAAGATACTTGGATCAGAGAGGAAATTAAGGAGAAAGTTCACTTCTGCACCACTTCTGAAAGAACAGGCCACTGCATTTCTATGATATACATACAGTGGGAGAGGAGCTCATCTTCACAACCTTCTCCCCTTCACAGCAGTAGGGAACTTCTCTGGGCTTTTTCTACTTTGTGCTTTTGAATCGGAACAGCACTGAACATCTCCAAACCCTCAAAGGATCTTTGAAACCATTATGTTCACAAAGACCAAGTTAAAACTGTGTTCTGAGCATTTCCAGCTTTGCATGTTCAGAAATCCAGATCTAGAATAATTTTTTTTAAATCTGCTATAGCTGATGCTTAACATATTTGATTTTTTTAAATCATTATTGATGATTTCTAGAAATGGATGGCTGTGAAAAACCAACTTGTAGGTAACAAAAATATTTGGGTTAAGTAAGAGCTGGTTAATCACTCGTAAGTCTTCTTAATGCGTTTCAGATACTTGCTTTGGACTTTTTTTTGCTTTTGCTTCTCTGTGCAAGTACTTCACCTGTGCAATGAAAACATTACAGTCATCTGCTTTCTTATCTCTGCTCTCACATACAGACAATCCTGGATCATTTTATTTCTCTGCGTGGCAACAAATCTATTATTCTGCATCACTGGGATATCTGATCTTCCCGCTTGGTTTTTCAGAGCAGATATTCTGTCACAAATGCATCCGTTCACAAGGGATGGTTCTGATAGTGGCTCTCACTGAACCAAGTAGTAATGTCTATCAGCAGTTTGAATTATACTTTCCTGTTTATTGTATCTGAGACAGGCATCCTCTCTTACAGCGAACACTCTCTGTGGTCCTCTCCTACTGTACGTGTATTGAGTCATCAACAGAAGCACTGAAGGATTTTGTTTGCTGGCGACTTCCACAGCTCAGGGTTGTCATTCAGCCTTGTAATGATGCTTCCAGGTCTCAGAGGAGTAAGATTTGGAGTACTCTTCTAATACGAGGGGTGGTAACAACCTATCTAATGGATTGAAATGAAGCTTACTCTCTTGAGGAAGAAGATAACAATAGCAGAACTTGATTCCATGGTTAAGCCTGTTCAATAAATAAAACGGGACCAGAGCACAGGTTTGGCTGGCTCAGTCATCTGTGCTGTTTGAGAGTGCGCTGCCTGGCCTTGGCCAACTCTCCCAGGCAATGACTGGACATGTTCTAGGGACATGACATGCCAGGGGCTGTTTCCAGTAGACAGTATGGAAAAGATCAGCCTGTTTGGAGAGGCAAAAGTCTTTATCCATCTGGATGTGACTATCCCATGCTATTTGCCTTCCTACAAAGAAAGCCCCTGGTCTGTTTTATTTAGCTGTTAGGGGTAGCCAGTGACTCAAGCAGATCCTCCAGTCCTGCCCAGCTTGGTTTTAGGAAACAGCACCACTCTGACCATGCTCTCAGTGTCCTCAACAACAGTCTTGAAGGCTATGTGCTCCCATGCCTTCTGGACGAAATACACCCATCCTCTTAGACTCTGCTCCTGGTTACTGAACACTCACTTGTCTTACCTCAAGGAGTCTGCATGAGAAGATACATGCAGTACTAATGAGCAGCTCATTCAAAATAAATAGCTATTTACTTACATTCCAGCCATCTCTGGAAATACAGAAATGGGAAAGAAAATAAAATGTTGTCCGGACTAGTATAGTACTTCTCTCAACACTGGGTAGGCCTCAGCTGCTTGTAACACCTTTCTCTTGTCTGTGGACTGGGTTATAGGCTGCCTTCCTACAGACCCTTGGTGTCTCATCTACTCCTTGGCAAGTGTTTCCAGTTTCTTATGAACTCCCTACAAGGATTCGCTCTCCCTGACCTGTCACCCTCTGCTAAGCAGAGCAGAAACTTAGAACAATTGCCATATAAGGCTTTTCAGCTGTCAAAGATTGTCCCTGCACAATTGTCAGACTTCTCTGGAGTCTGTGGCGACACCCAGAACTCAGTCACCTTTCTGTCCCTATGCAGCAGACTACGCAAAGGTAATGAAACAAGCAGAACAAGTAACTTCTATAGAAAATAAGACAGGTCCCTCTATGTTCTTCAGGTCCTCTCTCAGACTTCCTGTATTAGCATCACTGGCTACAAAAGGTTGGGACTCTCACATTACTAGACACATACTCAGGTAGTAGCAGACAGCCCAGATGCTCAGTGCTTGCCGGTTTGCAGACACAGCATTCATGCTCTACCTCTGTACACTGGCTTTCTAATCCTTACCTCTGAAAGACTTGGTATTTGTTCACTGCAGAATGTTTCTCATCATGTAGCAGAGAACTCTTATTGTTGTCCCAAGCTCTGAAGTAGAATAACAAGGCATTCTTGGTGGAGATTCAAGACTGGGGTTCACTTCTGCCTGTGCTTTGTTAGAACTGAGACTCCATCAGTTTGCAGTGCAAATGCCACCCGCATTTGCTAACCAACTTTCACTCTGGTGATAACTGTATGTTACATACGTGACCTTATTTAGAAACCTCAGTGGTATTTACATAGTTCCAGTTCACAGCATTTACTGGATGTCAGTTGTGTTTCATGACAGTTTTATTACTCTACCTGTGGAAAACTTCAGCCTCTCAGACACGGAATACAATACAGCTCATTGTATTCTGTGAGACAGAACCCTGGTTTTTACTGTGTTAAAAGTAACTGTAGTAGAACCAGGTTTCCAATACAATATTTCTAATGCAGCTTGGGACTTATTTGATTCCTATTTTTGATGCCTCAAATAGCACAGGGGTGAATTAAATATGTGCTAAGTTGTTCATTTTAATCTGTGTGCTGTAGTCAAGTATTAAGGAAGATGCTTGAGATAGAAAAGTATTTTCTGTATGGTTCTGAGCTACCCAGAAAAGAAAAAAGGGTCTGAAATCCTTGCTTCTTCTAAGTCACATTGCCTACAGCAGGGCCAGATTTTTACCTAAAGAATGAAAACAAAGTAAGAGACAAAAGAAGACGGGAGAGTAGCGTTTTGCAAAGGAGTCACGTAGCATGCAATTGCCCAAAGATGAACTCTGAAGAGTTGTTGTTTCATGACCCAAACATGGAATAGGAAAAGCGTTCACTTTCCCATCAGTTACTACACTTCTGAAATGATGGAATTTTCCATTATTTCATAACCTGCAGTGCTGTGATTTCTTCTTCTGATTAGGAATGGCAGCCAACTGATAATGGAAAGAAATCTGCCAGACCATATGGTGGAAAATTCCAAGGAATATTAGTAGTTCTAGTCTGAAAAACATCCCAGCAATGTAGATTTAACAAGAGAATGTTTATTTTATAAAAGACTTTCACTTAATACCATTAGCAGGACAAAGAATCCTTTAGAACTGTGGATGCTGTGTAGTATGACAGATAAGGCCAGGTGGTAAAGCAGGCAATTCAGCATGTTACAGAGCCAGTGGTAAACAGCAAGGTTATTAAGAAATAATTAAGATAATTAAGAAATCTGGAACACAATTGGGCTAGTGACTGGCTAGCACTACCTCACTAGAAGTTGGTCAGCTCTATTTCCTGATACATGGACTGTTTCACTTGCCGTTTCTTCTTTCCATGACCATGTCTACTGAGTTACTTTTCCATCACCCAATTTACAGACCACATGTTCCTCTTAGCACTGACACTGGTCCCTACGATGTAGGGTTCCTGGCTGTTACCTGCCTGGCCTGTGTATCTTTTGCACATTTAGGATAGTGGCATATGAATGGCAGACAACACCTGATAGCAGTAGTGAAGGTCCACAAAAAAAGGCTTTCAGTCTTCTTTCAGTCTGTGTCTACACCTCCATCACCTCACTGTTCCTTAAACTTGTTCATAATGGACTTTGTCATACAGCATACAGAATTTCTTTGGTTAAGGTGCACTCAGACTAATCCCTTCTTGGAAGGCTTCTTATCGTTGCCCTTTTCCCCCTTCTTCCTATCATAGTCTTGAATACTCCTTGCCACTTCCTTCTTGTACTTTCCATCAAAGTACAGCACTTAGAAATTTCTTGCTCATAAGTCTCCTACTGAGCTCACTCCTCAGCAATTGCCTTTATGGCTACAGTACAAAATGTACCTGCCTTTGAAATAATGCTGTACAAAGAATTTAGTTACAGATAATTTAGTCTCTCTTTAGGGTTTTTGTTCCTGTTTGATTCTGTAAGGTATTTCCACAGGGCACAAACTGTCTTTTTCTTGCCACCTCCTCCCAATGTCTTCACTCTTCAACAAGAAATAGGAATTGTGTCTGTGGAACCCATGTACTTCTCTCACTCCTTTTCACCTTTGTGGTGGGGCCTGGCCTTCTGAATGTTTCTTCTTTCTGAGTGATGGTACTGAAGGTAACACTCAGTAATTTCCTCCCGTGCATTTGAGTGAGTTGTGCTGAACTGAATCCAAGTCTTACAGGTCTGCCTCCTGTTCATATTCTGAAAGATCTGCTGATGTCTCTGGAGCTCTGCCCTGTGCCCTGGGGCTCAATCTGTACAAGAATGATGAATGCCCAAGGTGCAGGCATTAAGTAATTGCCTTCTGCAATTGCCTTCTCCCAGAGCAAGGCATGGCAGCAGTACACCTGATCCTTTATACCTGAAATCATCTAAGTGATGAGAGTCTCACAGGCATTCAGGACTCAAAGATCCCATTTCTTTAGCTACATCAGCTACAGGCAATGTGGAAGTGAGAGGTATGGATTTCCTGCACCAAACTGATACAGGTTAGTTAGTTGCTTTCCTAGTTGCTTTCAGGTTTCTGTGAGGTCAGTAGATCCGAGGTGAGGTGAACCAGCCCTTAGCCATGTCTGTCTCTTTCAACTTACCACTACAGTAAGTGCACTCCTACAACTGGTCTCAGTGGTCTCCGAATTACATGCCTAGTTTGGTATGGTGAAGGAGCATCTGCAGCTTGTATCCAGCAGATTTTAAAAGCGTACAACTTGCTTTTAGACAAAGGACCGAAGACTGAAGAAACGAGACTGAGGAGGGGAAGTGCAGAGGAAGAGACTGATCTTTTCTCCTTTGTATCCAGTGACCAGGTACGTGGGAATGGTTTAGAGCTGCACCAGGGGATGTTTAGGCTGGACATTAGGAAGCATTTCTTTACCGAGAGGGTGCGCAAACACTGGAGCGCGCTACCTAGAGAGGTGGTCAATGCCCCAACCCTGTCAGTGTTTAAGAGGTATTTGGACAATGCCCTTAATAACATGCTTTAACCCTGAAGTGGTCAGGCAGTTGGACTAGATGATCATTGTAGGTCCCTTCCAACTGAAATTATTCAGTTATATTCCTCTAGTCTAGTCTAGTCCAGTCTATGCTATGTTATTCTATGCTATTCATTTGCAAGTAGAAAGCCAGCTCTCAGCAGTGAGGAAGCAGAACAGCTCAGTATAAGCTGAATACCCGAAGTACACCATGGAGATTCTTAGAAATTTTACTTCCACTTGTTTCTATGAGGAGACTGAATAAAATCCAGAGCAAATACTCTGCTTTGGAATCCTGCACTGTGATGGCATTATGATTCACTTAACTGCATCTTTTCGCACAAGGAAGCCCTCAGGGATTACATGTGGGAAGAGGGGTTTTTAAACGGTTTAAAAATACTGTTCAAACCTTTAAGTGAATAGGCAGATATGTATTGAGAAAGATTTTAAAAGTGAAGATCTGAAATACTTATCCCTTGGAATTTTGGCACCAGAACTGGGTCCACTGCTAATATTCTGCTCACTCTTTCTTGATTACGTCCTGCCATAACTTTGTTAAAGGACCATACTACACTGAGATAGTTGGTATCTCTCCTTAATTTGTTTTTACTATCCTTTTCACTTCTGTAGGGCTTGTTGATGGAAACAATGTGTAAATGCTTGTTATGAATTGCTATATAGAGCTGTTAGTTGGGCGCATTGTCCTTCCAGACTTTTGTATTTCAAAGACATATGGCACTGAAACATTTTCTCTTTTTTTTTTTTTGTTCCCGCAGAAAAGGAAGCACAAGTAAAGAAATAAAAAAATTATCCATTGCGGAAATGTAAACTTAAGGAAAAAGAAAGACACCAATTAATCTGGATAAAGCCTGAAATCCCATTCTGGATAATGAAATCAATTTGTAAAGTGATATTAATAAATCTAGTACTTACCAAGATAAGTCCCGAGATTAATGAGGAAGTGCCTGTCAGGGCAACATAGAACTTGGGGGTTAATGTGTTCAAAAACATACTCACTGAAAAAGAAAAGAGAGGAAACCATGAGTACAAGAGCAGGGCACATTCTCCACGTGTCCCCTCCTCCTCCCAACTGCCTTCCAACTTCAGTTAAGTTATTACCTTAATTCTGATAACCAAATACAGTTTAAATAGCATCCTGTTGCATCTGCCTAACATGATAAAGCAGAGCATTACACTTGGCACAGGCAGAATTTTGTTTTCACAGCAGTCAATAACAAGGCACTGGAAAACAGTTGTTCACACATTTGGGTCTTCCTTATTCCAGGCAGCGCTCCACTGAGACCAAGTTCAGGATTCCCCATGATATATGGAAGACATTTTATTATTTACCTTTGCTACAGCGCTGCAGTTAGAAATCTTAGGGGTTGATCTCAATGTCCTGCATTCAACACTGTTTCAATGTTCTGTATGATCTTGGTGAAACCATCTGGACAAACTTTTTAAAAGTCTTTTACTTCTCATTACCTTGGCCCCTCACTTAGAAAGTAGGAGACAATAGTATTTCCCTAACTCATTCCACTTCATTAAAGTTATTGAACCACTCAGTATGACAACAGTGAATAAATGCATTAAACATATTAGGAAAAGACCTAACTGGCTTTCTGATATTAGGGGAGAAAATCATGAAAGCCATCTAGATTATCAGGAATCTAGAGCAGAAGCAAAGCCAGACAAGCTGCAAGAAATGGCAATTTCAACTGTAGGAGATTCTGGAAATTCAAAGGGCTTTTCTAGTCATACCACATTTTGGAAGATGCGGAGAGGATCATCAGGTAGTCATGCTCAGTCTCCCCCAGAAAATCCCTAAGGCCTTAAGAGAATAAAATAATCTTTTTATATATTTTGGATCACTCTAGTAGAAGCTACTAGAGAGAAATGGAGCTCTTCCACTAAATTCTAGGTATTTAAAGAAAACTCTCAACTTTCCATCACCTCCATCTTCCACAAATGAAAACATCCTCTATTGAGGGTTAGAATATCTTCTTTAAAAAAACCTACTAGTCTCATCCTTAACAAGCACCAAATTATTTCTCATATATATATATATACAGGTATATATACTGACAGGTTAGCATGTGAATGTAAAAGGCTTGTAGAAGACTACAATTAAAAAATGCTGATAAAAGGTCTGGATATGAATGTGGGAGGCCCTCACTGTTCGCTTTAGAAATGACACTTATTTAAATTAAGTAACATGGAGCCAAAAAATGAAGAGAAGACAACAACAGCAGGATACAAATCATCAAACATATGATTAATTTTCCATGACCAGTAAAACAGAAAATTGTTTTCCAGAAATGGATCACTAAAAGAGACTGAAACCCTGCAATTCAGCTGCTTTGTCTGGGTTTTGACAGCACACTTTCTGTAATCTTCTTTCTTGAAAAAGCCATAAACTGTTAAAATGGAAGTGTCACTTTCTGCTCCACTGGAGTGGCATTAAGGACCAAGCTGATATAATAAAGAACTAGTTTGATGGTTTTTAATTCCATCGTACATTTTCTTTCACAAATGAGTTGGATGCCAGATTCTCAGCTAGTGTAAATCAGCATAACAGCTCCAATTTTACTGTGTGCAACACAGTTACACTGATTTATGCTGGCTCAATAGCTTGGATTTTCCCACATCTTATTTTTTTTTACTGTTCCCATTCTTTCTTTCTTTTTTTTTAAATGTCTAATGCAAGCTGACTTTGAAATAGTAGTTCCTACTTTCTCCAGCTGCAGTACCTGCTAAAAAGGAAGAGGAATGGAGACTGAAATAGCTTTGACTTCTACAAACCACCCATGAGTCCTTTAGAAGAAACAATCCTCATTCTGGAATGCAAACGTAAGCCAGAGACATAATCAAACTGTGTCACTGGGGAAATTTCAGATTGCCAGTGAAATTACTTCCTCTGCTTAGGTCAGGATATTCCTGAGAGATAATATGCTATGATGGGATATAGATGTCCATGTCCCCCATATAGCACGGTGCTGCTGTAGTGCCAATAATAACACAAAAAGCCAAGCAGCAGGAAACTTTACAGAGGTACTTTCTTTTCTGTTCCTCCGCCATAGCTTCACAGCTCATGGAATGCTGGATTTTTTCTTATTAAACTGGAAACATTTTGCCATTACCCTGGAAGATGTGATTTTCAAAGTTGTGAAGCCACCTAAGCCTCCTGTGTTTTAGAAGATTCCACATGAGGATATTGCCTATTTGCTTTAAATTTCTACTGCCTATTTCACTAAGAAATGCTGCAAAGAGAACAATGTTTCTTAAGCAGTGATGAGATACTTATCATTACTGTCTGCCATCAACAGAATTTGCTTTGGGAAATGCATGCCCATTTGGAAGAGCCCTCTCAACAAATCAGCTCCGTGGAGCTCATTGATGGAGTAGAATGAATGAGCCTCTTAAGAAATGCTGTTAGCTTTTCTCTGTCACCACTCTTCTACAAGCAATGTATACTGATTTACAGACAAACTCTCAGATCTGAATGGAGATAGGATTTTATTTATCTGTCATTTGCACCAGCATTCCTGCCTTCTTCTTTGCTTGCATGTGCACTGGTGCTCCTTTATGCTCTTTACTATAGGCTGCTGCCATTCTTTGCTTTCACAGCTTAGTCGTGGAACAAATACAATGCTGGACCCTTTTATCTTGTATGGGCCAGACTCCCAGCTAACTGGAATAGCTCTGTTGATTTGCTACTGTTGCTCTCAACTATCAGAGCTGCTTATCTAGACTGTATCTCCCTAATCCTTTTGTCATTCTTCTTCCCACTCTTTAAATATAAGAATTTTCTGTTCTATTATGAAAACTATCAACTTCTGGCAATTATTAACTACCCTACCAGTCCCTTTGTCTCCATAAATACTATTAACAAAAGCAAACACTTTCTAATAAGAAACATATCTCCAAAACAGTAAAACTAAGCACTAAAGGAACTATGGTCAGACAATTTTTATTCTGAAGTCAGTGAGAATTCAGTCATTGTTTCAGTGGAAACTACATCAAAGCCTAGTTCTCATAATATTAATCCCCAAACTTGGGATGAATAAACAGAAACAGAGAGCAATTTAGGACAAGAGGAAGTAGCCACAAGTTGCACAGAGGGAAGTTCAGATTGGATATTAGGAATAATTTCTTTACTGGAAGGGTTATCAGGCATTGGAATGGGTTGCCCAGGGCAGTGGTGGAGTCCCCATCTCTGGAGGTACTTAAAAGACATAAGAGGTAGTGCTTAGGGATATGGTTTAGTCGAGGAGTTGTCAGCATTAGGTTAATGATTGGACTCGATGATCTTAAAGGTCTTTTCCAATCTAGGCAATTCTGTGAAAAGTAAATATCAACCCACTTTGGGTTGATAAGCTAAAAGGAAGCATTTCTTTACAGTCAGTATTCTGACACTGGAGAATTCACTATCATAACCAATGTCTCCATCCTGTAGTGGACTCCATTTTCTTTGCCTAAATTTGGATAGCAGTATTTTTCTCCTCTCTCTCCATTTGATGAAGTAGCAGAATTGAGGGGCAGGGAAAGATTTCTGAGAAATGAGAGTTGAAGATGCCAGCAGAAGATGACTGCAAAAAAATGCCCAGTAGAATCACCAGCAAAAGGTGGTACTGTATGCTCTTTCTTCTGAATTCATGACATGACAATGTATGCCTCATTATTTCTGTCCACAGAGGGAAAATGGTGCAGTGATTCAGTTTGGAGTATAATCTCGTCTGTAACTTGGCAGGACTTAAAAGGGGCATCTAATGAGAATTTAGAGAAAGAAACTTGCCTGATGTTCCTACAGTGGCAACTAATTTGAAATTACTGTAAAATCCCATTTATTTCCATGGGCTTTTGACAATTAATGATTTATTTTAGGTGTGTTAGTAGAGATGATGGAATATAGTACAGCCTGGTTTGTTTGGTTTTTTAAAGAAAACCATCATGACCTATAAATGCTGTCTAAACAAGCCAAGCAAGTCTGCTTATGAAAGGCTCCTGGCCTTACAAATACCCACCCCTCTCTTTCTTCCCTTCTCTTTACTGCTTTCTTTTTAATCATGCTTGAGTCATCCAGAATAAGGCATTATTTACATTTCCAAAGGTGCCCACGTTACACTGGTAAATTATTCCATCCTATTGTCGAATATCTGGCGAGGGACTGTTATTTCAGTGTTAACTGCACACGCTCACAGAGAGGAATTTACATCCTATTCAATTCACAGCAGATAAGCTAAAAAGTCATATCTAATATTCCCTGTTGAGGTTAATCAAAAGAGGCGATTGTAGTGTTCTTGAAAGCTGATGCCATTTCATTCCCGTTATACTTGTTATTCATTGTCAATACTCACGATTCATTCTAAATATGGTAATAAAGAGAGAAAAATTGCAGGTTTTTTAAGCAACAAAATCCTTGAATCATGTAAAATGTATCAGTCAAGGTGATATGACACCATATTGCTTTACAAATTTCTTCAAGGACTTGAGGCATTCAGATTTCAAGCATATGAGGAACCACAGTAAGAGGGAAATACTGGGGTTAAACTCCTCAAATTATCACTCTGCTGCTGTATCGGTTAATTACATTACAAGATCATTAAGGGAGGGAGCATTGCAAACTACCTGCTATTCCCATGTGTGCATCTACTAAAATGACAGCCCCATTACCTACTTCTGAATGTGAGGCTATGTAGCTTGCACAGTAAGGTGCAAATAAAAATTTAATAGCAGTGTTATATAACTCATACACACAAACAGATCAAGCAAAGACCAGACTGCATCATTTATGGCACTTCTCAGAGGAAAAATAATTCCCCAAACAGAATATTATCTTAAAATACAGATAAAATTCAGTATCTATAAATAAATTAAAAGATGCATTACAGACCCATAATTAAAGATCAAACATAAACAATCCAAATATATTGAAATACACAGGAAGGCACAGCTCTTTTTTGTGCCAGAATCTCTGCACTCCTAAGTGATACAAAGTTTCTGGGTACGGTAGTAGCTTTTATAAGAACAAATAGCCAAAAACCATAGAAAAGCTTATAGTCACAGAGGCCTTCTAGTGCATTACTGGTTCTTAAGTTATCATGGCTAAAATATCTGTGTCCCTAAGAAATTTTGCTGCACTTTGTCTCCACCCTCCATAATATTTGCTTAGTATGCAGACCAATGCAAATTCTTCTAACAGCAGTGCCAAGAGCCCAAATCCTTTAGACAGGCAACAAGCTAAGAAACCTATCATTGAAGACCTTTGACGCAGCAATGCAGCTGTTTTTCACTGCAGCCATCCATTCAAGCTGGTGTTACAAACATGCTACAGAGGATGGGGCAGTGACCAGCTTATTCCACAGGGGCCTCAGCAAGGATTAATGCAGCCCCTCGATTCAAAGTTTTTTGCAGCAGTGAAGAGCTCTTCTACGAAAGTGTCAGCAAATAGGGCAAAATAAAGTTCCATAAACTTCTTTTAATAAACGTATAACATTCCCCTCTCTGAGTACAAAGTACTGCATACTCTCGACTAATTGAACAATTTATACATAACCTTTTTGAACCCTCAACTCACCCCTCTTAAGAATGTTAACTGTATGCTTTTGGGAAAAGATGCTAGGGTTGGGCTGAATTATGCATTATCTACTGTTACGGTTTTCAGCTCAATAAAATACAGACCCCACCAGATTTAAAGGTAGCATGGGATATTGTCTCTGAAAAAAATAATTTTTACCATTTCTTCAGACTTTTTGAAGAAACTACCGAAGAGGTAAGCATTCCAAAGTTTAAGAATGCTGCACACTGAGTTTCATTTTTATGTGTTGTAAATGCTACACAACTTCCTTCTATCACGCCTTTGTGCAGATCTGTTTTCAAAACTTGAAAAAAATTGTCACTCAGAAACAAACCCATGGCCATTCCAGGCAGAAACAGTCAGTGTCCATGCTGTGCACAAGGAAATCCAGATGCTCACTCCCTTTGTCCTGCCACCTACCACCATGTCCTAAAGGCATGAGGCTGAATGAGAATCACATTCAGATGTCTGGAGCCCAAGCCGGTGGCCAGGGAACTTGTCTGTTACTCTCAGCAAATGCCTAGGTGAGCAAAAACAGTGATGTGCCAAAAGCTACCTGTTACTTCAGAGAAATAATGAACTCTGATTAACTACATAGTAATGTATCACCAATGTTCTGCCCTTATGGGTATTTCTAATTAGTGAAATAAAACTTTCTGGACTCAAGATCACCATGGTCTCTCTTCTATGTTTCCACGTCTTCAGTGTAGGTTTTCCCTTTCAACAGAATACCACAATAAAAAGAGAGAGTAAGTAGGGATAGTCTATTTTGGAGAGAAGTTGAGAGGCTTTCAGCCACAAAGCACAGCCCAAAGAGAAGAAGGAGTGGAAGGTAATAATACAGTACGAGTTCCAGGTTTAAAACATTCACATTAATTTACTTATAATTGAAAAATAAAGAATTTTAGAAGGTTGCAGATGATGGCAATATTTGTGACCCAGTGGCCCACTGAGCAAATTTTATCCAGCACAGAAAGCTGAAACAAATCTTAGCAAATTCAGTCCATTTTTTCCCAAAACAACCCTGCCTGAGGATTGCTAACAAATTCAATTTAATCATTCTCCTCAACATTTTAACACATTAAGTATCTGAAAACCAAAGTCACACAATGATCAGTGCTGGCCTGCTTTTCAACACTAGGCCTATATTCATGTTTTAACATCCAAAAGTTATCAGATTGGTCAAATTCTGGCTCAGTCCTCAGCTTTAGGGACTTACATGAATATACTGTGTCCTTCAGAGTGCATTAACCATTTAGCCTGTTAGATATTAAGATTGCTTATCCCCACTGAGAATAATATACAGGGAAACGTAACTGATAAGAGACAAGAGCCATCAGAGAACTGAGGGCAGAAGGACATGCAAGTGAATCAGGGAAACCAGATCTGGAAGACAAAAATCTACTTAGACACTACTGTGACTTGGGAAAGGGAAAAGAAAAGAAAACCAGATTGGAGATAGACAAGCATAATAGAGAGTTAAGTTAAAAGAAAATTGAAAAATGGAATGGCGATAAAAGTTAATGTGTAGAAAGAAGAATATAGAGACAAGAAGAGCAAAATCAAAAAAGACGGAAGAAAGGACACATGCAACATAAGTGTAAATAAAGGCTATTTTTACTTTAGCACAAGATGGTTTGTGATTCAGAAGTATCTTTTCACTGGGAGAAATAAGACTGCCAGCACTAACAGCTTTGGTCATTTAGGAAGAGATATTGTCAACAAGTTATTCCTTGTCTCACAAACTAGGGCACTTAACACAAGATGCTACTGAAGATTCCCATTTCCAACTATATTTTCCCAGAATGTCCTGCTATGGTCAGCTGCTAAATTTTCCACCAGGAACAGGCAGGCTGGACATACAGGCATAGGATGCACTATACCCACCCCAAGAAAAACATTCTCTCTTGTGAATTTAAATACTAAAACCAACTTAGGATAGCCAGACTCAAACACAGCATTTTGCTATTCCATTGGTCTGAGACCATCAAGTTTCTACCTTGTGGATCCAGGGAGAGTAAAAGCATGGAGAAAAAAAGATCAACACTCCCCTGTGAAAGCAGCTATTATAATGCAAATTTGCAGCCATATAGTTGCCCCTGCCAAGGGACAGAGACATTTCCTCTTGCTTTCACAATGCAGTAGTGACATGAGTTAATTACACAGCTCCTGTTAATTGCAGAGCATGCTGCATGAACACCAAGATTTGCTCATCTATTGGCAGCAAAAATCCCATTTAAAAAACCCAAAACCAAAAACCCCCACAGCATTTCCATTTAAAGAAAAAGAAAATGAGGGAGATACCAGTTCCTAGGACCTTACAGCCCTTAGCTGTCAGGGACTGAACTACTGTGCACTTCTTTATGACCATCACAGTGTCCTAATGCTAAAAGCAGACTCCTGGTATTAATAATGCACAAGTGGAAGAGAGGAACTGGGCCAAATAAGAATGAAGCACAAAGGATGAGAAATGGCATATTGAGTGGAGATATTAATATTTGGATTTTTAGAGATGTAGATGTGTAAACCTGGGTTGTTGCTTGGTTCTTAGTCAAATTTTCTTGCAACACTTTCAACCTCAATTCTTCTAAAATCAGGTTGCTTGCTAATTGATTTGAAGTGCTGTCATTATACACGTCTCCCCTGCAGATTTTAAAGTTTCAAGAAACATATGAGTCCTTGTCTTAATTTTTACTCCAGTGTGTCGCACTGCATGAGGAAGTGCTCTCTCAGATTTGTGATGGGGGATTTCCCTCACTGTGCAATGCTAGGAGGTGTCTTTGTAGGCAGGACAAGTCCAGATACTGGAGAAGGCACCTTCATAGGTAGCTTGTGGTTTCCCTCTCTAATCACACACATAATCAGCATGTATGCATATCAGCAATTTCCCCAACACAAAAGCAGGGGAAATCCTGATGTGATCTTCACAGTCAAATGAAGACACACTCTCTGATGGTCTTATGTGACTGCAGAGTGTCATCTTCTACTTTCTTTTAGATACGTACTTGTAAGAGAAAGCAGGATTATACTGAACCCTTTAGAGTAGAGCTGTTGCACACTTTATCAGGTAGATGATTTTAAGACTTTTAAGTCTTCAATTTAAGGCACACAGCAATTGAGCTCTACTGAAACTCAACAGTCATGTATTTAATTGCAAAAAATGTACCTAAGCACTGCAAGAAAATAACCTTATTTTCCACTCCACAACCCAAAGTGTTCAAGCAAATCCGTATTTTAAAATTATTCTTAACATCAACTAATCATTCATGTAACTGAACTGATACGGCTTTATCCAGTTTGGAGAGATGTTGTTTGTGAAGTCAAACCTACCTATCACCTTGACTGTCGCTTATTCTGAGGCATTACACAGATTTATGTGGTTTAGCCTTTCAAAGCTGTATTAAAACAAAAGCCAATTACTAAACCTCATTATCTGGAGTCATTTAAGACAATTAATGGCTTTTGTTTCAGGTGCCAGATCAGCACAATTCTCTCAGTGGAACAGGGTAAGTTTTGCCCTCTTCTTTCACACGACACTCAGGGAGGTAACAGCTCCATTAAATTTTCTTGATTTTGGTTCATTAGCTGTCTAAAGAATACCCTAAACTAAAAGTTTGACACAGTGATTAATTCCAATGCCAGAGATAACAAAGGTTAATCTACTCTAGAGAGACAAATCATGCATAGAGTTTTCACCACCAAGTACTGGCATTCCACAAAGAGAAAATATCCTGTGAGTTCCCATTATCTGGGAACCTCTCTCTGAAGAGCTATTCCCATGCTAAGACAAAAAGAGGCACATGAACAAAGCACCCTTGGCTGCCCTGCAGCCTCCTTTTGTGCCTCCTTTTGTTCCAGGCAGGATTTGATAAGAGCACTAAACCTACAGATATGAGCAGTGCTCCATCTTCCATCCATGCTTGTGTGGTGCATTCATAGGCATAGAAAAACAAGTATCATCATGGTTTGTGTATCCAAAAAAATCATCTCAGCAATGAAAAAAGTCAGAAAACATGGCTGAAATTTGCATCTTGACTAAAATTTTTACTATTTTTCAGATACTTTTTAAAAAAAAAATTCTGGATAAATATTCTGTTCCCTACATTTCTGTTCTAACCTTGATAGCCTTACGCTATATAGCACATCTATTTTGAGAGTCTCTAAGATGCTGATCTCTTTGCATACAAGAAATTGCATGGTGCTTCTTGGAATAGAGGTGACTGGAAAACATTTTCATTTCATAATTAGAGCCAGCAACCTCATGAAAACTCCCTTGAGATCTACAATAGCTAATATAATTACCCTGTCATTGAAAACTCATCTATGCTTCCTGCTTACAAAATCAATAGGGTATTCATGCCATCCTTCTTCTATGAGAAATTTCTACCTATGATAAATTTCTATATGGGGCAGGGATTTTTTTTTCTAGTAATTTATGGTCTGGGTAATGTATCACAAAAAAAAAAGAGGAAAAAATGGATTTTACATCAAGTGTGATTCATTATTCTTATGTATCTAATAATCAACTTTCCTCTTCAAAGCAATCCTAAAGCTGAGTGACTCACACAGTAATTGTACCAAATGGAAAAGAAGACAAGGTAAGTAGAAAACTTTTACTTCTTTGCCTCCCTTTTGGGGTATTTCAACAAAAGCATAACAGTGGGTTTGACAAGAGCTGTGTAGCTTCCATTGTCTACCAGTCTCTTGGGACACCCAAAACTTATAAAAATGGAAAAGGCTCTGTGGTAACTCTGTAGACAGAATTGCAATCTGCATTCAGGACCTGGCTGATGAGGAGACAAATTTTGCAGGATACTTTTGGATAATAAAGATTTTCAGTAGAGTTAGCTCCAGAGAAAGAATTTCCAACTAAATGTACAGCAAGTGGCGCAGTGGAGGCTGAGGGAGCACCTCTCTCACATGGCTTTATGGACCTATAGCATGAAGTTAGACACATAAAGCACGATCATCTTGTCGCCAGAGTGATCCTCCTGGCCCTACACACAGTGAGTCTCTCTCCAGTGCAGTTTCCTCCAAAGGTCTCATGTGTCCACTGAACAAAACTGGACTGTCCATAGTTTTAAAGCTTGTTTTGTTTCATGAGAAGACAAATAAAATGCCACTTAGACTACCTCATTAACATTAACATTAACAATAATGATGTTATTTGATTTAGCCTTTCTGGAAATCCCAGGAGAAAAGGCAATGCAAGACACCCACTGTTTTTCTTAATGAATATTTGATGGGTTTAATTCCAAACATGAGCTGTGGCTGACCTGGCTGAAAGCAACTGTGAAATAGCATTCTGTCCAATATTGTCTTCCTTTATTTTCCTTTTTTCTGTTTAAAATTGCTAAATCTTTTCAGAGATGAGTCTCCTCATGAAGGTGGGAGGGACCCCAGAAGGAGCAGGGCAGGAGTTGCAGGCAGAACTCGGCAGGGCTCTGTCAGCATGGTGCAGAACTGTCACTTGACCTACTGCAGCAGTCAGCTGCTCAGAAACGCCACACAAACACACTAACTCCAGCACTCTGTGTTACCCACCAGCCGCTGTCAGATCTCTTTTCCTCTAAAGCCAAACCAGGAAGAGAAAGTAGTGAAAAATGCAAGACTAAATGAGCCAAACAATGCACACCTGATAAATGAGAAGCTTGCATGAGAAATAACACCAGCACAGGGCTGACTATAACCTGTCTTCTCAACCTTGTTGTTGGCAGTCAGATGCTGTATTGGCTCTGACTTGACAATTCAAAGTCTAGGTAAAACATTTAGCTGTGTTTGGAAACCCCATGTTTAGGTCCAGCCCAGAACCTGTGAAAGTAAATACCCATTTGCCTGTCTGAATTCTCCAGGTGGATGTCAAGCATCTGTAGAATGCATCCCCACATTTTAGTAAATAACTCTAGGAAAGCATTCTGCATGTCATGCTGTATCAAACTACAACTGGATTGCAGATACCATGATGAAGAAAACAGCTTAAAAAAAACCTGTTTCTCTTTGTGATTAGCAGGCTATGTTTTTGGTTTTTGCACTCGCTTTTGTGCACTTCCCTGTGCGAAAGATGCTGAGCTAAAGGGAGGGCATGCTGGAAGCATAGCTGGTCACCAATGCTGCTCTTCCCTTTCACTGCATCATGCACATCAAGGTCTCAAAACATAGGCAGGTAATGGCTGAAGATCCTCTTTGCAAGTTCCCCCCTTTGACTCTGATGAAGTAAGGGAACCCAAAGTTCCTCAAAAATCAGGCCAAGAGGGTTCAAACAGAATATCTGCAATTGGAAACTGGTTTTGGAAGTTTTGTCAGGCAGTCAGTGAGTCACCAAGGTGAGATGAACCTCAGGAGCTCAGTTTTCCATTCTCCAAGGGCTGGTAAGACCTTTGCACTGAGCAAACCTGGTGACTGTTGCCTGTACTCGTTTCTGAACGTGGCTGAACGCTACTTCACACTGCGACCAGTGACCGAAGGAGGCCGTGCTGCAAAAACAGCTTGTCAAAATGCTGTGGTTTTCTTGCATCTGCTTGTTCCTCTTCTGTTCACATTAGTGTATCTAGGACTTGTAACCATGGCTATGTTAATACTCAGATACCAGCGGTTAAGTATTATTATCACTGCACTGGGATTTTTTTGTTGTTCTTTAAGTTGACCTACTCAGACTGCCCTGGAAAAATTGTCTTTGAAACTAAAACTTACTGAGTTTTCTCTTAATGCAGTAGCATTAAGTAGTTTCTGGATTTTTTTCAGGAGGGGGAATGCTAGAAAAAAGATTCAAGAACCACTAGTCCTCACGTCCACTCCTAGATTTCCCTACACATGTGGTTAGGAACTAGCTTCCCATCTAGCCCTTGAGGAAGAGCAATAGGAAAGTGATCTCCAAATGTGTGGCCCATGGAGCTGATTCCTCTCTGAACACACACATCTGAATGAGCACCTGCTTCAGCAGAAAAATCCAGAAGAAAACTTTGAGAATGGCAGAATACCAAAATCAATACAGTGATAGATTCAAAGTGGGCTCTGGTATAGAAGGCTCAAAGAGGGAACACAAAATTATTGTGGGAGGCTACTTAACTTAATGCTTTTCAAAATGCCACTTGGCTCAGAAACAGAGAGATTTGGAACCTGCTAAGTGTGTTTAAGTGCTTGGAATTGTGGCATTTAAATGACCAACAAAACCCTTGATGCTCATTATTCAAAGCACGAAATACCACTGAGAGAAGGGCAGCTGACTTTCTGGCTAGACGTGCTCATTAGAGAGATGCACTTAGGGATATATAATACCGGAGCAACACGGAATTTGCAGTAACGTTTGGCTTCCGCTCCCAGCTTCATGGCTGGCTTGCCTGCGAGTCTTTCAGTGCAGTGTTTTGGGGCTTGGGCTCCCTGCCTGTGCTTTGGGAAGAGACCAAAGTGACGTTTTGTGTGCAGAAGCAGTAGAGATCTTTGCACTCGCTTATAGCCCCCCTGTTGGTTTCTTCACTTACATATAGCAACTTTCCAAGACACCAGCAAAGTGAGTTGTTCTGGCCTTCTCCAAGGGCTGTTACTGGTACTATCACCCTCCCAAACAAAAAGGCATTACTGAAAATAATTTATTATATCCAAATAAAGGTATTTCATTTAATGCTTTCCAGTAGACTTGATCTTGGTCCAGCCTGTCTCAGACAGCACGGTAGTCTAAGCTACAGTGGTCCATGAAGCAGATTTGCCTGCTCTCACTATATAAAGGGTTTGGAAGATGAAGTAGAACATGAGAGGGTATGTGAAAATGATTAGAAAAAGAAACTAACGCAGCTTTTCAGCCTTAAAAGCTCCCTACAGCGGAAAAAGTGAAAGCTACAAATAACCTACTGTGTTGGGTTTGGGTCTCCCTGTATTTGGCTTTTCAGAAAGAAAAATAGCTCCCCAAAGGAGGTTTCTCTGAGGTTCAGCAAATTAGCACTATTAGGGAATGGGTCCCTTGAAGAGCTCTTTTTCATATTATGCAATTAATATTCACAGGGTGAAGAGCTTCCACTAAACGGAAAGATCCCAAACTTCGAAAACAGGAATCAAATCAGGGGCATTAAGGGAAACCATCTGGGCTTGTTAAGGCATCGCTGCCTGAAGGAAACAGTGTGACGCCCGGATACGTGCTGCAGCTCGCCAGCAAAGCCAAGCCCAGTTGATCCTGGCAGAAGAAGCCAAAGGCAGGAGATGCCAACAGGTCTGCGAGCTTGAAATGGTATCAAGAGATGTTACCATTTTGTAGCAATATTAAAAAATCTATTTGGTTGACATGCAGTGGGGCAAGATTTGTTATTTCTGCATGAACGCATCAATAAAGAAATATTGTGTTAACCCCTTCTCAAAAGCATTCATCGTTTTCTCACTGAAGCATAACACTAAAAAAAAATTTAACTCTTTTTCAAAAGCAATAATTTTTTTTCTATTAACAAGTCCTTTGCCCTGAAGAGATTTAATTTTTACGTTAAAGAAAGAAATTCAGTCTTCTTTAACCTGGAAGTTATGAACATGGCTTTGTGGGAAAAATGCACCTCTTGAATTGGAAATGTTATAATAGGTTTTTAGACTTCTCCAAAGCAGTAGTTTCCTTTTGCTGAGAAGTAAGACTCCTGAGGAAACGACTCCGGGTTCATTGCTCATGAAGTATACTCATAATTTGGCTAATTAACTGAATGCCACAGAGTCATTACCTTTTCCCTAAAGCTGTTTTTTTTTTTTCTGTAGAAGTTTTCCCAAGTTAATTTAATATTCTTAGTTTTCCCAAGTTAATTTAATACTGCCAAATAGGTAAATCCTTCAGAGATTAGTTAGTCTTAAATCAGAGCTCCTTCAAATTCGCGAGGCAGATGATTTGCTGTGTTTTTTGCTGAGATTTTATGTATTGTTGCTCTTCTTGGTTTTCAAAGACAAGGAAACATTTTTAATCCTATGCTTGATTGCTCCTCTGAAGTAAAGCAAAAAAGGAAGGCCTGAGGATGTTGTTTAGAAACACAAAGCTCTCTTTGCCCCATCTGCCAGTCCCACTGCTATCAAGGCTGCTCAGCTGCAGGAAAAATGCCGACTGCATTGATACACATCAGGAGAACTGAAGTGCCACAAAATGCAGCTGACATTTTTACCATACTGAAGTTTTGGGAAACGCCGGCAAATGCTATAGAAGAAGCAATGCGGCATGAGCATCTCTGAAGGAAAATTACAAGTAAAGACGTAGCACAGAAATTCAAATGAATAATTAAAGCACACCCTTCTGTGTTACAGCGCGCTGCTTGGGTGTTTGAAAACAAGCCCCCGAGGAGTGGTTAAGGAGAGGCCTCTTCACTGAAGTGGCCCAGGATGGCTGGAGAACCTCCCTGGCATGCAGAGCACACTGATACCAAGCAGCACATCTTGCCTTCAGCAGCGCTGCAAAGTGGGAACAGTACTTTCATCCTGCAGTTTCACATTTATTTCATGTGGAACCAAGCAATTTCTGCCAAATCCCTACCAATAAGATCAAATAAGCAGGGAAAAAAAGCATCAAAATCAAGAAATAAAATTAAACAAGCCTGGGATTCTCTGTTGACCATCATTAACTATATCATTTTCTTTCTGTGTAGACCACTGCTGCTTTCTCTGCATTGCTCTGAGCAGACAGAAATTTTTTCACCACCATTATACTCCCTTTCTTTGAAATGTTTATCACCAGGAACGCTCCACAGAGCTGACAGTGAAAACACAGAGGCTGTGCTAGCAGATGGGCTCATTAAGAATTTCTGCTGGAGGCCAGCATCAGTGGAAACCAAAGTGCTCTCCATACGTCAGTTTACCAGAGGTGGTTGTGTGGGTTTTAAGGACTGAACCATTTGTGCCTCCATCTCTTCAGGGCACACCTCCAGTTATTAAGTTCATTTTTCTAGCACACCAGCTTCCAGCTCACAAGGTCATTTTTACTTTCTTCCATGCTGCAGTAGTTTTAAAGCTTCTTCTTGCCTTCACTTCTGTGATGTGAATCCACTTGCTCGCCTCCATTGCAGCTCCTTCCTCTTTGACTTGTAAATTATTCATTCTGGCTGTCATCTAGCTCATTTTAGTTTCAATTTGCAAAGTCATTTGAAAAAAACAGAGCAGATATATCCTCCTCTTCTATCCCATCTGCATACACTGGGAATGGCCTCAGAAAGGAGAAGGAATCAGAGTGCAAAACTCCTGTTTATGTCTTTTCTGCCAAGAATACATAACACCACCCATTTCTGAACAGCTCTGCATAAGTTGCCACTTTTCCATACACAATCTAATCATATAGTAAACAACCATGGGCCAAAAGCATATAGAATGCAGATGGGCAAAAACTCTAGTCAAAATCCCCATTGACACAGAGCAATTTATTTTTTCTCACTAAAACACTTTGCAAAGCTTTCCCTAAAATCAGATTTCCCTGGTGTTCAGCTGAAAAGGCAGGGAAGAAATTTTTTTAAAAGTGGTTGATGAACAAACAGATTTGAAGGACAAGTAGGGAAGAGCAGGAAATAACAACCACTTATTGTATTTAAAGGAAGAATGAAATAGTTCCTTTAACCTTGAAGGAAAATTATCCTGTTAAAGAAAAGTGTCACCATGACTCTACTGCAAGAATAAGAGTCCATGATGGATTTCTGCACTGCTGGGTGGGGTAAAGGCACAGGAGCTTATGGAGGCCACCCTGCCCATCCATGAGGATAACCTGGAGAGGCAGCAGTGGCTGCCCCTTTTGTTTTGGGGCAGCATTGCCTCTGTACAACCAAACTCCACTTTGAAAGAGAAGCTGAAATCAGAAAATGAGAACATTGCCGTGTGCTATCTGCCAAGCCCAGGCCAGTGACATTGCAGGCCCTTCCTGGACAAGGTCCTTTAATGGGAGTGATGCTGGTGCACCACAGCCAGTGAGGAAAGCAGTGTAGGGGTGCCCAGCCTCACAGCGATGGTGCCCTGGATGCTAAACCCTGTGGACGCAGAAGTCCGAGTTTACCTTCTATTTACTTTTTCTTTTCTCTGTATGTTCTAAAAGGCATATGCCTTATTTCTGCCCACTTTTCCTAGATTTTCCAAATGCGTGTTAAATTCCTGTGGGTACTGCCATTTCCTACCCCATCCCGACAGACTTGGCTCCTGTGGTGCAGTACGAGGGAACCAGAGAGCCCCAGCACTCTTTCTTCCATTAGAAGGAACCAAGAAAGGTTAAAGGCAGTTCAGAGCCAAAGGGCTCAAGGTCCAACCCCGCTCCCTTATCATATGCTGAACAGTATCTTGCCCCAGGCACAGTGGCTTTCTGTGGGGGAGCTGCCAGGGACAGAGGTGTAGCTGCAGATATCAGTATTCACTGCTTGGGGCAAACACAGTGGCATGGCAAGAGTTCATGTCATCAATCACACGTGCTGCGCCTTAGGTAACTTCATTTCTGACTCATGATTCAAAGAGTAAAACAGTAGGATCCATTATAATGCACATTCTAATGCCAAAAGAGTACATGTCAAAATATTTATTAGAAAACCCCAAATTCACTTCTTGTATTTTTCTCTTCTTCCTTGAGCTCTTTCCCCTTTGTCCACTTCTCACTTTCATGTGATGCTGAGCCACGGACTCTCTAGGCAGTTTCCCAACTAATCTATGCTTAATATGGCCTTCAAGAATAAGACTTCCAGCCCAGGCATTTAGCTTTACATCTCCAATTAATGGTACTGGCAGCTCAGCACCTAAGTCTTTGTGCACAGCACCAAGAATTTGCCTATACTATTATTTCAGTTGAGGGGTTTCATTAGATTTTGGTTGTTTGATTCAGCTCAAGAACTGCTCCAAAGCTGTCTGCTCCAGAAGTGAAACCTTCAGGACAGCTCTACACCCAGTAATACATGCAAGTTATCCACTGCCATTGCTCAATGGTTTTTAGGCTCATGACCTTGGGCAGCATTTCCCCTCTCTTTTTCTGAACCACAAAAAATGGGATAATTTACTGCCTTGTTTTAAGGCAAAGGGACATTGTCAGCCTAAAATAATTCCTTAACAGGCACTTCTTTCTTTTTCTCCCGGTGAACAGAAAAAGATTGTGTTGAAAACTCCTGATATTAAATGGAGAAGACAACCTATGTTACTGATGCTATTTTTTTTTCCCGATCTGTTTGTCTGTAACCTCTGCTGGATCAATGTTTTCAGCAAGATACTTTCTCTATTTTGGCCTTTCATACAACAAGAAATGAAAAAAAGCGTCCAAAAAGCTTGACTTCTGTTATCTATTTTGACATAGATAGTGTTTTCAACTTATAAACTGCAATACTGTGAAAGCCTGTAACAAATGAGGAAAGTCATAATTTTGATGAGGATTTTTCAAAATGTTAAAAAAACACGAACTTTTGCACTTCCATCTTTTGTCACAATGCTCAAACAGAAATTAAGACTCTTCCTAATCCTGCAAAAGTAGCCTATTATCATGCCAGTTTTCAAAGTGACATAGTTAGAGCTAAAGGGAATGAGAGGTGGCCCCCAAAACTCTGGTTCTCCTTTCTCAGCACTCATCCTGATGTTCTATTTTTTTAGATTTTTAGTCTGGTCTGAAGCCACTTTCTAAGGCAGAATTAATTACAGCTGCTGAAGTGGCAGTATAATAATGGTGCTTTCTAATATAAAACTAATAGAAGAATAACTTCTGGATATGAAATAAAAGGGACTTTATTAATAAAGTCACATGTGCAGAAATGTGTCCCTTGCAAGGAAATCTGGGTCTCCAGGGAATGGCCAGAGCACTTCAGTTGTTGTTGTTGTTTTTATTTTGGTCACTTCACAATACAACATGAAATATTGATGAAAAACAGCATGCAGAGTACCCTGTCTCCATCTGCAGCACACAGATTAGTGCTTGTCTATCATGAGACAGGACTAAAAGCTGGTATAGAAATCTCCCAGTGTTCACCTAATTACTAATTTTGCTTATACTAAGTATGTTTATAATGCTTTGCAATTTGCCACCATATTTTCCATTTTTGCTATATTATTTTGCCCAAGGAAAAAGGACAAATCCAGGAAAAATCTAAACAGTTCTCAGTATCTGAATGAACTGAATGACATTTGGTAAAGAATTAGTGATATGACTGTAATCTCTTCCAAGTGGCTTTTTCAAATTAAATTCAGATCTTTTACTGTATTTTCCACCATCCTTCCATGAGATTACTAATTCGTCCAGATCTCAACTTCATTTCTGTCTTCAGGCTGTCACAACCACAAAAGCTCTGCTGCCACAACATGGAAGATATCAAAACTGGATGTCCAAAAGAAAGTCTCTATAACTCAAAGGAAGAAGAAGCCAGAATAAGTGACATGACTTCTGTTTCAGAATGGGCTTGCATGCCTGGAAGCTTTTTTTTTTTCCCAACAATTGGTCTAAGGAGATTATCCCTTCTAATAAATGTATTTAGCACTTCAGTGTGCTTTCCATTGTAGATCTCAAACTGCATTGCTAAACGGTGTGTGCATCAAATTCCCATTTTAGAAGGGGAAACAAATACAGAGAAGCCCTAGTAAACACTGAATCAGTGGCTGATCTCAAAAAGGCAGTCACAGTGGAAACCCATCTACCCACCTTGAAGCCAGGCGAAGTTTTGCTTCTGGCATTAGCAGGACCAGGATTTCACCCTAGCAATCTGATGCCTCTGCCATTTCCCTGGTAGGGTTAATAACTCCACAGAAATCTCATCTAGATAAAGACATTTTGCTAATTTTGCCTCCAGAAGGCTGTCATCATAATAGCAGTAAGCTATGCAGGGGTATAATTAAGTGGTTGCGGCAGAATGCACACTTCTTAGATGATACCTTTTCCCTTGTACACTGGTTATGATTAACACTCATATACATAGAACAGAAGAAAACATCATATGGGCCCTATTTCTAGGCAATAATGATCATAGAGTACCCAGAAAGATAGACCTGATAGACAAAACCCATCTGTTTCAGAGCTCGATTTCATTATTTTGTACATTTGCCCAGTTCATTTTGTTTGGTATTAATACACCCTGATTCACAAGAATCTTTTACTGATTAAATACTTGTTGAAGAATAAAAATTTCCTTGACTGACTACTGTTCTCTGTATTGCTGCCTTTTCTGGGTACCTGTCACGCTGCAGATGCTGGGAACAAGCCAGTTACTGCAGGGACTTTTCCAAAGAACTTTACTGGAGATACATGAGCATTTTGCTTAAAGAAAGTACTCTCATGCTACCATGGGAAGACCATTCTGCTACTGCCTTCTGGGCACTCTTTTTTTTCCTATACAATTGTTATGAAATTTTTACATGGATTTTTGTTATACAACTGATGTGTGAATGCAAGCACATGCATGCCTCAGAGAAGGAATGACAGAGAGAAAATGGGACAGCCACAGTTGGTTCATTAGTTAGGATTTTTATTTACAGCTTTGATTACCATTTTCACTTTGCCTTCCATTTTCATCATCTACCTTCTTGACGCTGTCCCATCTAGTGGGGACAAGACTCTTGATATTGACTGTCTACAGTACTGCTGTAGTGAAAGGAGGGCTGATTAGCTCCCGTCTTACCCTCAGGGGATGACACCTTCATCCTCTTCAATTCTGACATTTGCTGCTGGCTAAGGGCGGTTGGTTAGAAATGAGCCCAGGTATCCTGTAGAGTCATTCATGTACCTTCTCTGTAACATATTAGGAAAGCACTGCATATTGCTTACTGCTCTTGAAGGCTAATAAGAATCCACAAGTGATTCACAACAACTAACAAAAAGCTCACTGCTTTATCCTGAAGCCTCATACCTACAGCCTTGTTGATTCACTTTCCTTTAAGAGCAATACCAAATATGAAGCCAAAATTATGTGTTAAGAATGCTTCAAGTCTTCTCAGTTCTGCTGAAAAGGCAGAACTGGTGCAATTTGGACAGCTATATAGGTCCAAATCCAGCATCCCATGGGGATGTCTCAGAGCTTACAGGGCAGCCCAAAAGCTTTGCTTCATGATGAAACTCTCAGGGAAATGTCCATCCCCACCCTAGTTAGGGTGTCAGAAAGAGACTTTGGGGGACACTCAAGCAGCTATCTTCTGCACAAGTTTACAGACAGGCCATTAAGATCACTTAAATATCTTTTACCTGAGCGAAGAAACTAGGAAAAGTAGTCCTCTGTTATGGGATCTTTAATGGGCGTGTAGGAGAAAGATGACTTTATTTATAGCGCCGAAAGCTTGAGATGTGTTTATGGATGTATTTAGCTGTTGTTTTATTCAGCACATGCTGGAAAACTATATCAAGGTGCCTTTGCAAAAAAAGCTTAGAAAGCCAGTCCATTTTACAGAGACCTGCAACCGCAGCACTGCAACCACATCTGATAGGTTTATCTCCTAGTATTTTCCTCCAATCTTCCCCTTACTGCAAGCTAGAATCCTCCTGTCAATCTCTATATGGGATGTTAGCACTACAAATAGATTGGAGGCAGATACTTTATTTCCCAAGACTGTTTCTCACCCTCAGAACTTAATTTCATGTCTCTTTACATCTTCCTGAAGAACAGTCTGGGTGACTAGAGCACAAACATCCTCACATCTTCTTCAGAAGAGATGATTAATGTTTCTCTTGGTTGATCAAAGCTTCTGGTTTAACCCATAGTTTGGGTTGGAAGGGACCTTTAAAGGTCATCTACTCCCAACACCCTGCAATAAGCAGGGACATCTTTAACTAGATCAGGTTGCTCAGAGCCCCATCAAACCTGGCCTTGAATGTTTCCCGGGATGGGGCCTCTACCACCTCTCTGGGCAACCTGTTCCAGTGTT
Source organism: Eurystomus gularis (assembly GCA_013400335.1). NCBI lineage: Eukaryota > Metazoa > Chordata > Aves > Coraciiformes > Coraciidae > Eurystomus > Eurystomus gularis. The sequence continues at coordinate 137,619 of VZZY01013889.1, forward strand.
TCACCACCCTCACTGTTAAAAGATTTCTTCTTTATATCTAGTCTAAATCTACCCTCCTTTAGTTTAAAACCATTACCTCTTGTCTTATCGCAACAGGCCCTGCTAAAAAGTCTGTCCCCAAATAATCTCTCTGTCTACATACTACTGAGACACATATTGATTTTGGGTGAACTACAAGTATGAGCAACAACAGCAACCAAAAATATGAAATGTTAGATTAAGACCACTCGCTAGCATTTGAGAGGTCTGATTCCTCACTCAGTGTACTGATACAAGCAGAATTTTTCTCCATGGAAGGAATAAAAAATTCAGGTTTGTCCAATATTTTCAAATGTTTATTCAATTTATAATTGTATGGCAGTCTAAACATATGCAAATTAGATGAAAATGAACTAATTTGCTAATAAGCAAATTATCAACACATTTTGATGATAAAATGTTTCTCGGAAGGACTTTAAGGAGCAAACAGATTAATAGTTTTGAAATATCTTATAATTTTAGAGTTTTAAATTAAGGCACTTTAGAAACTTCTAATTTGAGGAACAGAGCACTCTTCAGTAGGATCCTTTGGAAGGTCTTAGATAAAGTGTCGAATAAAACGGGATTTAAAAAATATCACTGAAAACTAGTTTAGAAGAAGAGCAGGGGGTTTGTTCACAGTGAAACATTTACTTGTAGAAAAGGAAAAGCCAAAATGCAACTATCATCACACAGCCTGTCTAACAACAACAAAATCCTTCAACATAAATTTAGCATGGATCTGAACAAACCCGGCACTGTAAAAGATGAAGAGAACATGTAAACTCCACAGCAAGGTGTGTTACAAAGCGCCCTGAACAATGTCTCACTGCTTCAGAAACCCTGTGTGGTGCCGCAGGACAACGCCATGTAAGATGCTCATTTTCATCCAAGATTGCAGTAAAGCCCTGTCAAGCAGCTTAACAAATTGATTAGCTGGAGTCCAGTGCTGAAGAACAATATTGCTTTGGTATTACTTCACTAGCTCACTTGAAGCTCTCTCCACTACACACTATAGACATGCCCTTCACAGGAAAAACCTACCTCATTTTAAGTGATGAACCCCTTCTGACACAGTTTGTCCTTCAACCTTTAAATTAAATTCCTTTCTTCATCTTTTTTGAGCTAAATATACTTCTGTATGTCGAATGCCACAAACAGGAGCCAAATCTAATGAGGCCTGTATCCAAAATCATAAAAGAACTCAGATAAAATGTCACATCCATATTTATTTGAAATGTTAAAACTTTCAGTCTGCTCAGGCGTAATTAACATTTCTGTTCTGTATATGCTTTTCCCCTCTGGAAAAATAATGATTTATCATTTTAAAGGCATCAAAGCATGTTTATATGATTGGCACCTGACAGTTTTCATTAAAGCTGAGTTTCTTTGAAAAGTGAGGTTTATAATTCTGTTTAATGTAGGACTCCCTCTGTGCATTTTGTATGTGTAGACAGGAAGCACGCCTCTATTTTCCCCTCTTTTCTGACAGTAAATCTGTTTCTGGTACTAAAGAGCACTACATTGAAGCAAGTAGAAATGACACTAATTTTGTATGTCAATTTAATGTATACATATTATACAATAGAAGCACGTGCATGAGTTATATGGATTTTGTATTTAATTGAGTTAGTCAGTGTCTATCTAACTGCTGGTTTTACAAAGCTCGCTTAATACCTGAAAAAGTGTTTTGCTGTTCAGAACCCCACCCCATTCCAATCTACACCTTCAAGATTGTTTAGCTTTCTGTCCTAAAGTGCATCCACAGCAGCCTGCTCCTACACACCGCTGGACCAGGACATCAGCCTTCAGATGGCTTGGATTTCTGTGTGTACTCATCAGTAGGCTCAGTACCAAAGAATGATGAAGTGGGGGTTTTCCCCACTGCTATGAAGAGATTCAAGGTGTTGACCCACTCAAATCTGCATGTCTTGTAGTCATTACCTAACCACAGTTCTACTAATTCCCACATTTGAATGCTCTTTCATTTAGTACTTCCTGTGGTGACCGTAATTACATTTCAGGGCTCGTTGGATGGGAAAGTCAAATGACATGATAGGAAAAGTTTTCAACTCTAAATGCCAAATATACAAGAATGTACTGTGAATTTGCACCAAATGAGACTGTCATTCTTTATCCTATAGTTAGCTGCATCCAGAAGTTGTCTATTCTCTTCCTTTTCCTTATAGCTATGGGTTAAATTATTATGCTTTGGACACTGACTATATTGAACAGTAGGAAAAGAGCATATAAAGTGTGCCAGAACCTGAAGTAACTTCAACAAACATAAACTCAGATTTTCAAAAAAGCTTTCCTCCAATCGTCCTAGGGCAAACCTTGCTCACAATTGGAATCTTTTATTTGTATTTTATTAGTATTATTCAGAGCTATTATTAGTAGCCATATCTATTAATAATTACTAATAATGACCACTATTATTTTGATCACAGTAAGTACAGCTATCTACTTGGGATAAAAAATACACTTGCCTCTTTCAGGGAGTTGTCAAGGTTTTGCATGTGAATGATACCACTTAAATCACAGGGTAGCCACATAAATACAAATAAATACATAAAAAATAAATATATTTATATGTTATATAAATACAATCCAACAAGGAAACTGACACTTTCTCTTTACAGTAGCTGATTCTGTTTTTCCCCACCAAGGCAGAAGGTAGAGTTACAGCTTAGTCCATATAGGCTTGCAGGAGAAGAATGTGTTTTGGATCAGGTGGAAAGAAATGATGAAGGAATCTAGAGGTGTCATTACATTAATACATGACTTTGAATACTTATGGGGAAGGCACAGGCAGTTGCTGTGCTCAGCGTCTCCCCTTCTCCCAGTGCCGAGTGTAATTATAGATTGCAGCAAGAGATGTTGCCAATAAGCTTAAAAGGAGAAAGGGAAGTGGTAGGACTAGAAATGCAGTGTCAAGACAGAAAAAACCAACAGGAGGAACACCTGAAAACACCGTGACTTTCTCTCTCCCAAAGACAGACCCATGGCAGCGGGTCCTATCTCCCACTGCAGTTAAACAGACGGTTGCAAAGGCTGTAACGGTACAAAGAGCACAGAATATCCCACAAAGCCATAGAAGGAAGGAAACCAGTAGCATTGCTTAATAGTCTGCTTATTTTACAGTCAACTGGATTGCCAAGCAACTAAGCTGTAACAAGTCCCATATTTAGGGGAAGAAATGTTTGTCTTCTGTCTGTCCCTGCTTGCAAATGGCAAGTGGAGGGCATTTCTAAGCCAGATAATTCGAGTACAGCATGTTCCCTGAGCCCTGAGCCCGTGCTGCTGAGCAGCCGGTGTTAATCATGGCAACAGTTGACACGCGCGCCTTGCCAGAGTCCAAGTTTATCATCATCGTTGTAACTTTTACTCTCTACTGCTCAAAACAAAACCCCAAAAACCCCTGCAGTTACTCAGGAATCTGAGATTCCCACATTACTTAACATGACTGGATCTCTTTAGGATTACATAAACGACAACCTCTGATGACAAAAAGAGCTTGGTTTGGCTTGTCTAAGCATGTGCATCCAAAGCTGTTTGAGATGCACAGGGTAGCTGATACACTGACATAAGGCACAGACAGAATACCCCAGGGACCAACAGCTGGAGGCCAGGTGAAGTATGTTCTAGAGCACCTGAAATGGCTCTAGATGGTTCATTTAGGCATCTGAGCCCCAAACCACCCCTTCAAGTCTTGCATTCTTCAGTTGTACCACCCACCAACAAAAATGGGTTGATATTGCTATTAAAAAGCACCTGTATAAAGCACAAATACATACAGTGTGTACTTTTGGGAGCACATCCTAAATCATTCAAAGACTGAAAATGTAGTATTCCTTCTGAATATAAGCAGATACTGAGGACTCTCACCCAAGAGAATCATCTTGTAAACACAATCCTTAAGCCTGATAAAAGATATGGTTATGGCAAAGGACAGAAAACACTGAAGGCTAACACTTCAAGACTCCATGTAGTTGGGTATTCCCAAAGCATCCTGCTCCTGGAGAAGGACAACAAAACAATCCCACAGGTCACATAGTTAAGTGTGGTAAAATGACCCCAGCCTGGGCCATCAAAACACGAGACATTATTTCAAGGATAAATCTAGTTGCTCAGCCTCAGCACTACTAGCCCACAGGAGAAGACACAATTATCCGAATGCTTTGATAGACATTGTTATCTCCTTGGTGGCTTTTCAGGAAGCACCTGAGTACTTCTATTCAGAAGATAAGTCTTTTACCCTGGCTCAGCTTTCTGACATTGATGTTTTCCAGGATTTTGCCTAACGGTAATAGAATAAAAGCTAAGATGTGATGAAAAACTATAATCTAAGTACACAAGTAGTACCTCAGTCTAGACTGATACCACATTAACACCCAGATAAAATATTAAGGAATGAAAAAGACTTTTAAAAAAGTAATTATTTAAAACAATCAGCCAAATTTGAAACTGATTTTTTTTGTAATTCACTATTTTACTTCAAATAATAGGATCAAATTAATGATAAACCCATGGTTTTCCTTCAACCTGAAGGAAACTAAGAATCAAAGCAGAATTCAGCAATGGAAACATCCATTGACTGATCATAGGGTTGACATTAGGAAAAAGTTCTTTAATGTGAGGGTGGTGGATCATTGCAACAGGTTTCCCAGAGAGGTGGTGGAGGCCCCATCCCTGGAGACATTCAAGGTCAATCTTGATGGGGCTCTGAGCAACCTGACCTAGTTAGAGATGTCCCTGCTTATTGTAGGGGAGTTGGACTAGATGGCCTTTAGAGGTCCCTTCCAACCCAATACATTCTATGATTCTATGATCAGGGATAAAATTTGATTGGAGTATGACAAAAATGTCTTTGCTTGGGAAATTACTGCATTTAAAGTTGCTGTTTTCAGTTCCAAATTTACTACATTTCACAGCCTTGACTCAGTTCCTCATTTTATATCTCAACATTAAAGTTGACACAGAAACCCCCAAACCCACAACTGACAGCCAGCCTTCTTCCTGAAGGAGGATGTAACATAAAATGGTAGCATTCAGCTTCTTTATTACATACAGGCTAGTAATAAACATTGTACATATATCTAAAATTTTTATGACACGCAATAAGAGAACATACACATGCTTTTACTCTTTTACTCAGTAACTGCCACAAACACAACTAGAGAAAACAAAATATGGGTATAAATAACTACAACAGAAAATTCTGCCATTGCTTTAAGTAAATGCTGCTCTGCAAGCAGGCAGCTGCCTTCCACTCAGCTCAGGCACGTGCTGCTAAACAACTTTTAAATCTTGCTTGAAGCAAGGGCTACAAAGATGATTAGGGGACTAGAATGTCTCTCTTACGAAGAAAGACCAGGGGACTTGAGGCTTTTTAGCCTGGAGAAGAAAAGACTGAGGGGGGATCTTATCAATGCTTATAAATACTCAAAGGGCGGGTGTCAGGAGTATGGGGCCAGACTTTTCAGTGGTGCCCAGTGACAGGACAAGAGGTAACAGGCACAAACCTGAACATAGGAAGTTCCATCTAAACATGAGCAGGAACTTCTTTACTTTGAGGGTGGCAGAGCACTGGAACAGGCTGCCCAGAGAGGTGGTGAAGTCTCCATCTCTGGAGACATTCAAAATCTACCTGGATACTGCCTGTGCAGCCTGCTCTAGGTGAACCTCCTCTGCAGGGGGGTTGGACTATATGATCTTCAGAGGGCCCTTCCAACTCCTATCATTTTGTGATTCTGTGAACTGGAAGCAGCATTGTGTTGTGCAGAGATGGACTGGGACGAAGTTGTAGCTAAAGAGCCAAATTCTCTTCCTTACCTGTTAAAAATGACACTTGTCAGTCCACTTGGAGACCAGAAAGTCCCACTGAGCAAAAAACTTAACTACCTAACAGGACCAGATGAAAAGTCTCCTCTCCAGATTAGGTGCTTAACAAAATAATTCACCAAATAATTTCTGAGAAAAAGTCATGAACTATAACTACACATATCAGTGTGGCCATAGTAAGTGCCAGAGCCTGAAGACCAGCCAGATGTGATTGCAGTGGACAAAATGAGTAACTGGGGTCTGAGATGTACTGTGCATCACATTGAGCCCCATCAGCCAAACCATAGGCAGTACTGGGAGTCAGTCACTAGCAACAAATTAAAAAACAACAGGTTCAGGATAAAAATATGAGAGACTGCTCTAAGCCAAATAACTGAAGGCCATGTCATAGATAACAATAACTGTTTTCTCTAGATGTCTGTTTGCTTCCCTTCTCCGGGAGGACAGGCTTGTTTTCCTCTTACTTCTTGCCGTTTCAGGGATTCTATCAAAAAAGAGTAAACCTTTTCGCTTCAAAACAGATTTATATCCATTTTCAAAATAGTCATTGTACATCTGTTAACTGAAAATACATACATATCTTTTGGCTACTTATAGACACCTTGACTTGTTCATGCCAGAGACCTAGCTAAGCCTTCTCAGTAGCAGACCAAGCTCTTTAGATCTGGTCTGTCCACCACAGATTGAGAAATGGCCTTTTTCAGATTTACTGAGTTAATTCAGTGCACCTTTTAATGCTCAGGCAATATACCTGGCATGCTGTATGGTGCTGTTACAGAAAGGAGAGCATTGTGCTTTTTACAGGTGAAGGCTGTGAAGACTAAACTTCCAAGGAGAACTTGAAACACTGACTGTTATAAGTGATCGTACAGCGCATGAAACAGTGGCATGTTCATTGATTTTCTCCACTGTCATCTTTAGAGTTCTGAAAAACAGGCAGAAAAATCGAGGCAGCGCGTCCAAGTAAGTTCCCAATACATATTCTGAAAATACAAGAGTATTTTCAGAGTAAAGGGAACATTATCCAGCAGGCAAATCTCTGTGGGGCCATACTGGTAATGCTGAATGGGTGAATAAGCCTACACTCAGAAATCCAAGTTCTGAACAAAAGTGCCCGTGGAGCAGCTGGAAGCTGCAGTAGATCTCATCAATAACCAGAGACTTTCAGTTATTTTCTCTGAACTACAAGATGCTGGATCCAAAGCAAGCAATGGATTGAAAGGGATCTTACAGTAGATGCAGCTGAAAGGAGGGGAGGCATCACTAAGGAGGGCATAAGTGCATTTGCTGTACTCACTTGTTCCTTAGAGAAAGAGAAGGGGAAAAAAAGATGCAAATTAAATGGAAATGCCTCATTTTCACAGGAGGTGAAAATAACAGGGCAGCCCATGCACGGCAGCACAGCTGGTACTCAGGCTTATTGCTACCATCAAGGCTGAATGGCTAGCAGGATTAGGAGCAAGGCAGGCTCAAACAAAACAGCATCAGGCAGTTTCTCCTCTCCCCCACTCCCACTGAACTCCCTGGTTCTGCTCTCTCCCAGCTACACTGTTAACTCACATCCCACTATTAATTCAGCTTCAAACGGCAGGCTGTACCGATCTGTGTACAAGATTACAGCTTGGGCTCCTGCCCGTTTTGTTACAGCACAGATTGCTTCCCGTATTGAAGAGGGAACCATCTGGGAGGAAGAGCAAATGCTCAGCTACTTAATTGGTGCTTTCAGTAAAACAGACTACAGGCAGGATTGACAGACCTAGAGAAAATCACAAAAGCAGCCATCAGAAAGTGAGTGAAAGAAACAGGAGCTTGCCTCCACTAAAAACTCTGAAAAGATTTGGATTTGTATCAACCCCCTCGGCCCTGGATCACTTTGGTCGGCGCAGCTTTGCCACCCCCGTCCTAGAGACATTGCCCTATTTTCCCACCCCAAGCAGAAGCAGGGAAACTGGCTCCACAGACATGATAAACTCTTGTTCACACAGTAGTCAAGGACTGAACATTTAGTATGGTTACTTATCTCCTATCCACCTTCTCATCTAGATATTGGAGTAAAGGGAGACTGATGTCTTGCTTTCAATTTCTAAAATGGCCTCATCTAATAGAATCACTTCAACAGCACTTCCAGCATTTTCCATCATTTCCATGTTACATCTTAGGGATCTCTCTTGATTTCTTCATGGGAATGGCAGCAGGTCTTCCTTAAGGAAGGGTGGGCAGGATTAAGAATTCCACCACCAAACCTGTTCACATTTGCCCCTGCTACTGCTTCTCTCATCCTACCCCTCTCCTACACCAACATACTCTGGGTGCTTATTCAGCACATGAGATTTTTAGCTCTCACACTTTCCAAATCCTCCACAATTCGAGAATTTACTATTCCAGGATCTTCCATGCTGTAGGCTTCCTTCTCTCTTCTAGCTCATCACACCTCCTCAATTTTCTTGCTGCTCAAGAATGAAGTTGATCTGACCTCCTCCTTCAGGTTTCCACCTGTTCTTCAGCTTATTTCAGTCTCCACAGATCAGCCATCTACCCCATACTTGATTTTGCCACAGCTTGCAAAACATATTTTTTGTTCAATTTATCTTTCCGTCAAAATCTCAAAAGTTTTAAAACCAGCTCAAGTTTAGTACCTAGATCCAGAACAGAACATGAACAGTAGGCTGTTTGGTGTAAAGATTAACTTTTATACCACCTTGGACAAAGGCTTACGTGCTGAACTAGTACAGGTAAAACCCTCATAAATTTAAGAAGGCCCTTCTCACCTCATGCTCTTGGGAGCATTGATGCTCTGCCACTGTGATTCAATAGACATCTCTCTAGGCCTTACCACAAGCAAGCACCTCAGGGAAGCATGGCCATATCTATGAGTAGGGCATTTAACACTAACTAGTATCCATTTTCTTGGCATCCTCCAAATATATATCATTAGCTTTGCAGAAACATTATCAAAGGGCCGACTGCATGGCTTCAAGATCAAAGAAAACAAAGTTATTCATTTGTTATGCTTAGAAACTGTAGTTCATCTTCGGCAGATGTGAACTTCAAACCCTTTATCAAAGGTCATTCATGCTTGTTAAAAAACCTGAGAGCACAACAAACAAGGTGATATTTCATTTTGAGTTTCTGAAAACCAAAAGAAGTGTTATGAAAGACATTAAAAACAAAACCAATAAACCATGTTGACATTTTTACATTAGTATTACTTTAAAGTACTTTCAGCTGCCTGCACCCACATTTTGACACAATATAGTTCATGGACATTCTTATTTCAGTGAAGAAAGTTTATTTCAATTAATCTTAAACCTAAACCTTGTTAACTCAATCTAGTCCTAATGAGAAACTGTGCAGGTTTTTTTGTATAATCTTAATTAACCTTGCTAAAGAAAAAAAAAGTCACACTTTTATTTAAATCTAAGTAAAGACACAGACAAACTGTGTACTATTTCTGAGAACGGTAATCACAGAAAAGACTGGTCCCATCAACCAGCCTAAGCTGTTAGGAACCCAGAACAAAGGTTTTCAACACCTATTTAGGACGAGTGGTTCATTGCTCAAAACCACCTTGACATGCTGTTCACAAAGAAAAGGTGACCAGCTGCAAATAGCCAATACTCAGTTGCAGTGACTTGTACCATAAGACAACTGCTTGTTGTTAACTTATTTTAAGACATTAGCACCCTGCTGTAGCTGGTGTGAAAACACTTGCACAGAAGCAATCAGATAGAACTTGAGACTACGAAGGCTGTGTTTTGCCTTGGGCTCATGTATAAGGACCTGGAAAAAGTAACTTTATGAAGACAAAAGGAAGTTACTGCTACTTTTGCTCGTATCTCCATTCTTCTTACAATGAATGAAAGCAAATGAAATGCTGGAAAACAAGGTGATCTTTTAAAATGTTTCTTCTCATATCATGACTACCTTGTCCACCAATTATTTTATAGTTTAATGTCTCAGATTGCTGTGCACAAGTTTATTTTGATTAGATTTCACTCTGACTATATCCACTGCTAACTTTTGCTATTATTTGACTGGCTGTTCTGACTTTCTCCCTCAAAATTACCCAATCAGACCAATTCTGTGAGTCTGCATGTTAGAAAGCAGACACAGGGACCAACAACTATGATGCAAGTTTAGAATTTAATAGTTGTGCATCTTTCCTTTTGAAAGATATTTCTAGACCAAACTTCTGACACAAAGACAGGACTAACAGCCAGATTTTAGCCAACTAAAAAACCACCACCAACAACAAAGCAACGAGTAACCTCCAGCAGTTGATTTTCAGAGATGAAATTCCAGTTTCTGAAACCCATCTTGGCAGCATAATCTTCCCTTACCTCCTGCTTTTTAAGGCAGCACATGAGTCAGGTGCAATGCAGGCTCACCCATGCCACCCGCGATATACCTTCACCCTCTTCTGTCAGTGTGTCTGCAGTGCTTCTGGAGAGGAGAGGTTAGTCTGATTTCCAGATACATATAAACTCTTGGGCTCCTCAAACACAGGAACAACAAGAGTAACTACCTGCCATGATACTGAACTCGCTGGAGAGAAGTAAGACCACAGCTTCACATCAGCAATGATACGCTATATGGGGAGAGAGCTTCAAGCTCTTCCTTCACTACGAAAGAACTGCTTTAACTTTGGTCAGCTAGTCTGTTTTACAATTCTAGTAAAAACAAGGCAGTTAAACAGCTATCAAAGTAAAAAAGAAATAAAAAAACCTTTAAAAATATATACACACATACTACATACATAAATAAAAACTACGAGTTTTTTTTAACTTCTTTTTCCATAGTTAGATTGTTCAATAACACAAAGACACCTCCTTCTTCCTAGTGTAAACCAAAACAGATTTGGAGTACGTGCAAATGAATGAAATAAAGGAGAAGAGCTGAAAATGCAGACGCCGTGTATTTACTGCCCGACTGCAGGCAGCAGCTGCTGCCCGGAGTGCCTCGCGCCACAGCGACAGTGGCTGCCCTGACGTTCCAGATTAGAGAGTCACATCGCTTTGTTCCCTCAGGGAAAGCCTCTGTGTTTAAGGGGATACTATTAAGGATGGCAAGTCCAAACATGAGCTTTTCCTTCTTGTCTTTTTGTATGATTCTGTGTGAGTATTTATCTACACTTTATTTTATGGAAGAAGTCATTGAATGTCACTACAAACACACAAACAAGACATAACCTAACTAAATGCCAGGCACGTAGTTCACTGAACTCCTGCAGTACAGGGCACTGGTTTTAAATCTACAGCTTCATTCCTCTCTGACACGCAGCCAAGACCCACAGAGACTCTAAGTCATTAGCATACATGCCATGCCCCAGAGCGACCAGGCTAATGTCTATCTGCATCCAGATGGTCACTGCAGGCTGTGCCGTGCAATGCCCACAGCAATGCCACCTTCCATGGCATGGAGGTGTATCCTAGCATAGAGAGAACCTCAGTCATGAAAATATTTATACCTATGAAGATAACTCTAGAAAAGGTCCCATGTAAAGGCCTTTAAATGCCTGTTCTTTGGGGGAACTCTCTCTGCAATGACAGACCACCAGCACTTTATCCTGGGTAGGCAACTTGATCTCTTGGTCATCGTAGCTGTTGTATCCCTGTGAGCTGCAGCACACCCAGTAGTCCCACTATAGAGGCAACCGTAAACGTTACTAAAGATGAGGTAGTATGTCTTAGTTAGCACACTTGAGAAATCCTTCATCTCCCTGCCATCTCCTCGTGCTATCATAAACATTCCAGCTAAAGCCTCAGAAAGACATCACTAGCAGGTCACAGAGGAACCTGGTCCCACCTGTATTGCCACAGAGCCTCTCTCTTCTGTCCTGTGACAAAGAGCACCGTATCCTCCAGTTCAAGTGTTAGGCCTCTCACACTTGGGTGGTTTCCTGGAGGAACTTCCATTTCCAGATGCGAAACTTACAGATCAGATCTTGCTGCTTTTTATCTAGCTGCTCATTTCTACCATTTGGAGCTTTTCTCCAACTATCTGCACATGCAACCTGGTTATCACCCTCTTCGCTCTGTACATAACAGTAACAGCTTATCTGGAGTTATCACTGTGGACCACACAAGCAGCAGAGGACACAGGGAATAGCCAGGCTGATACACATTGCTGAGTTACAGGAACACTTTCCCTGGCTCACTTAACCCTCCAGCAGACCTTTGCCTCCACTCAATGTGTATAAAATTTCAGGTCTATTTGGTTGTACTGTTTGGGCTCATGACCTTGTGGATGATAAAGCACAGCATGGGATCTTCACACACAACTTGACGTGTTTCTTTACCAGCTGATTTGACATTTCTGATCTACTATATTCTCTTTGATAATCTAAATCAAAGTTTGGGAGTATTTTATCACCAGATGGATGGTTTGATTGACTGGTTATTACCTCTATGCAAGTACAGCAACAGGAAGAAAGGTTACTGGTGCTAATATTTTCCACATTCAGCTCTTTTCCTGAATGTTAAATACACCTTTTTAGCATCTTTCAGTGTTGCTAATTACAATCCCTCCCTTCCGCTCTCCTTTCCTTTCCTTCATATATTCGTGACCAGCAATATTTTCCTCATCCTAAGTCAGTTCAGTGTCACTTATGTGAAGTCTTGGTGAGCCAGTGATTTCTCCAGGTGAGGTTCTGCTTGGGATGCTATATTCTTACAGCAGTTTTACCCTTTTCTTGCAGCAGAGATCTTACAAGTGGAGCCAGCTGCCATCTTCTGAGCTCCATGGAGTTATAATAAATGTGCTTCCCCTCAGAATTTGCTTTCTAGTGGTGTCTTCATCATATGATCCCTTACTGCTTTTAAAAAATGTAGGAAACACATGACGTGAAAAATATCTGATCTCCTTTTTCTACTCGCATCCGGGAACTTTTACAACACATAATTGAGTACATTTTCCTTTTGCTGCATTTGCACAACCACAACTCATCAACAACAAGACCATATCCTCTTAAAACTCCTTGATGCACCATAAGATGGGTACTTCCACACTCAGGCAAGTACAGCAAGAAATCCAAATACACAACAGCTTTCTAAGACTCGTTCCTAGCAGTAAAATGTAAATCAGCATTCGCTGGAGTGATGACACGTATGAAATCATAACATCACTGTAGATAGCAAAATCGCTGCGCTAATGAGTGGCATGTTAAACATGAGATGCCAAGGAAGATGGATAGCCTTTCCACTGGCATCTTCAAAATGTCCTCATGGCTTCTTAGGCTACAGGCCTTCTGAGACAAGACACATTCTTCCAGAGCTCATTGCCATCACTCTCTCATCCTACCCTGTTCACCCAAACCTTTACAAAAAGCTATGTAAGGGATATACAAACGTGGGAAGTCCCCACTACAGCTACACACTTTCTCTGAAAAGCTCACCAACTTTGTACCAGTTCCACCTTAAGCTCCTGCTTTAGTCTGAAACACTATCTAGCATGCTTTGAGGGTAAACTCAGCATCCTTCATTTTACTGCACTGAGGAAAGATCTTCCCAGCCACTGGGTTTCTCAAAAGAGGTTGAACATACCAGACTTTACTTTTGTATTGTTGTGTCGTAGTTTTAAAAGTATCTCCCTTCTTCTTCCCACATACTGCTCAAAACACTTGATAAACCTCAAGATGCCATTTCCAAATGAACTCCTAAAATTCTTTCCATCTAATGCTGGGAAGCAATGGCACATTTCTCGGTCAAAGTAGAAAATGGGTTCATGTGCGCTCCTGGTTTCTGAGCATCTTAAGTTGATCTTTTAGCATAAGCTTCATCTTGATCAAACACAGCAAAGCCCACCAATTTTCCACAGAGCTACACTGGATTCTGGGTAGCAAGTGTTTTTCTCTGCAGCCATACAGCTTATTTCCCTAATACAGAGTCTCATCATCTGTACATTCAGATCAGATTCTGTAATCTCTCATTATAGATAGTGACCTTCATATGAAAGGGTCCAAACAGTGATGTCACATCAGTATTTGCACCAAACAGGAAAGATATCCATTAATCTTGAAACCTGGAATACTCTGTCTCCCTGAATCCCACGTGTTCTTTTTGTAGCACTTTACAGATCTTTTCCTGGTGCTTCAGGGATCAAGCAGGGTATTCTTGCTAAAATGAAAAGAGATTACTTAGATTGTTCTGTGAATAAGGTTTTTTTTGCTGGACATACCCATTACTTACCCTCAAACCACATGAAACTCTACTGCTTCTACCCAGCTCAAACAATACAACACAGTCCTCACTTTATGTACTGTACTTTGTCAGGGTCACAGGGCCCAAAAGGACTCTAATAATCCTTCAGGCATCCTTGGGCATAAAGATTTATCCCTATTTCTGGTCCTGTAAATTAAATTGTTCAAAGTTGAAGCTTGTTTTGATCTCATACCATTTTGCAAACATGCAGATGGATTGAGATGGTATCTCTGACTGGCTCTAACTTGGAAATGGGTCCTGCTTTAAGGGAGAGGCTGGTCCCTAAAACGTCTTTTGTCACCTTTGAACAGTCACAAGCACCTCCACTCATTACAGCTCATGCTTTTAGCTATGGCAAAGACCAACCAATTCGATAATCTGAAAAGGAAGGTTATTCTGTTCACTGAAGGCACCTTAAGATTTCTCCTCTCTTCCAGAAGCTCGTGGTGGTTATAGCTACACCAGAGACTAGCATTGTATTCAGTAGCTTTACACCAGGTCCCTGCAACTTCTACACCAATGAGATAGGAAAGGTGATCCAGGGCTGCAGAGCCAAATCATCTAAGACTGTGAAATATGTGTGTCAAACCTAGCCTGCGAGATGTCTTCAGTCTCTTTTTATTTGTGGAGGAGGAAAGGGCAAGGTGTGCTTAAACTTTTTCAACAGCTGCCTGCTTGTAAAACAGCTCAACACAGTGAATTCAAACTGTCATTGGTGCTGTCTGAGAAGGAAGGCTGAGCTTCAAGCCTCTGTCCTGAGCATGCACACAGTCAAACCCTTGGAGATATCACCTCAGGCATTTAACAAAGTGATAGTGCCAAAGGAGTCTTCAGAACCTGCAGAACGCACTATTATGTTTGTATTTTTTTAAAACACATTTATTTAAAAAATAATAAGAGCACTCAGTAAAACCTCAAAATCTACGGGAAATTAGGAGGTGAGACTACATTGTCCCTTCAAATATCCTGAAGTTGCACTGCTGAATTTATTGAGTTTATTACAAGTTCATTATAGCTCCTGCAATCTCAATTCCTTTCATAATCCAGGTTTACTCTGGCAGTTGATGCTGCTGTAGCCAAACTTCTGCTGTAGCCAGACTTCTTTTTGACCTGGTTCTGCAATTTGTTCAACAGTCTTGACTCTATGGGAACAGCAGGAACCCCAGCAGCCCAATATATTGGTTTAAAGTTACTGCTTCTGGTACATTCCTGTAAGTTCTCTTTGATGTACAGTTCCCTGAGAAACCAGTATAATATCATTGTGAAATTGGGGCTGTCATCTGATGTCAGGTACCTGTACTTACAGTTATTACTGGTCTTGGCAATTCAGGACAGCAGTGGGCTATTTATGCTCAAAAAAGGAGCACTTTGGTCAGCTTCTGGGTCAGCAGAGCCCACTCTCGCCAAGGCTGCTATCCCACCAGAGTTTCAAGAGCCATGTCCCACCTGCCCTTGACCTGCTGCTCATTTAATAATCCCATGAACTGGCCTGGGGAGCCAACATGCTCAAAACTGACTACTTGCAGAAGTGGTCAGGTTTTGTCCGGTTCTCCCTGAGGTAAGGGCAAGTACTGTGCTGGGGAAAAGAGAAGGCAGACACTGGCCCAGGACAGCAGCACCTATGCCAATCAGATCATCCTTGCTCTTAACATCCGATGCTAAGGTCTCTCATTTCTCCACTCTTGGCTGCTGCTGTTCTGTGGGGGTTTATAAGACTACTTTTCTAATGCCATAAAATCAAATTACCCTGGTGCAATCTTTGCCATTTATTGCATTCTGGCTGGAAGAGAGTTTGGGAAAAAAAATGCCCAGGAACAAAACCACTTTCTGAACAGACACAGCAGAAGACAGTACAGTCAGCCTGGGACAAGCACAGCAGCTTTCCCTGGCACACTTAAGCAGGCAAGGTTTCCCCTTCTGCACAGCATTACCCAGCCTCCCCGTGGAGAGCAGCCTTCCAGCATTAGCCTCGTGATAGAGGAAAGCTTCACTTGCCCTTTGGTTTTGCATTTCTCCTGCCCTTTGGTCAGCTCTTCTTTGCTCCAGAGTCTCACTGCCTTCCAGAGTGCAGCTGCTGATCTACCAGCCAGGAACTACCACGAGCATCTCCCTGAACAGCCCAGGCTGAAAGAGCACCTCCCATACAACATCCCATATAACCCTCACAGTTTAGCGTTGCTGCTAGGTTAAAATACCCTGGCATGTGCAAATGCAGCAGTACCGAGAACATCACCTCAGACTTGCACCACAAACACACATCTGGGTCCTTTGAACAGCGCTGGGACG
Organism: Eurystomus gularis; assembly: GCA_013400335.1. Taxonomy (NCBI): domain Eukaryota; kingdom Metazoa; phylum Chordata; class Aves; order Coraciiformes; family Coraciidae; genus Eurystomus; species Eurystomus gularis. The sequence continues at coordinate 153,965 of VZZY01013889.1, forward strand.
AGTGGCATACATGTGTGTGCAATTCCCTCCTCACAGCTTCCTACTGAGGTATTCTGCCTGGGGTATCTGAAGCACACATGGTGCACGTTCTCAGACACACACAAAATGGCTCTCTGAGCGCCTCTGTGCTCACTTCACAGGCTCTAAACCACACTCTGCCCCATTTCTTCCTGTTACACAGGCAGATTTGGTGGAGCTGTGTTGCCCTGACCTCCCCCAGCACTGGTGACTCCCACCAACTGTGGCTGCTCTCACATTTTGGTTTAATTTGTGCCTGTTGTTGTCTCTCCAGGGTGCCCCAGGGTGCTGGGCCATCTCACTTAAACTATATTTTTTTATCTTGAAAGGTTGGACTAGATGATGCTTGAGGTCCTTTCCAACCTGGCATTCTATGATACTCTCTTGTAAGCCTCCAAATGCCAGTATTATGAGTTAGAAAGGGAAGTGCGCTAGTTATTTCCCTAGGCTTGGACTTATCTCTTCTCCTTGAACGGAAGGTGTCCTTCTTTCAGGGACCAGCTTGTCACTTGTGTCCAGAGCCCCACCAATTCCCCACGTTGGTGTGGGCTGCAACATCATTTCACCTTCAGAAAGACTTCATTCTCAACTCAATGCTTCATCATCAAATCAAGTTTTCTTTTACTCCCTACAGAATGTGAAACAAGTGCGGCAAGCAGATTAATCTGTCAGGTCAGCTGGAGCAGTGGTGTGGGATGGAGAGCCATCCTCTACCATGCACAGAGCCCCCCGGCACCGCGGCCACAAGTGGATCAGCACAAAAGCAACCAAGATGAAGGGCCTCTGGCACGTACATTTTCCATGGGGATTATAAAGAGGACATGTGACCTATGGAAAATACTGAGCATGACCGTACAGGAGCTGCCCGGCCACCGCACAACCCTTCCCATGGACACCTCACGCGGCTTTTGCTTTGCATGCTCTTTCCTCGCTGATCACACACCAGAGCAGTGGCAGTTGTCTGCTCATCGCCTGCTGCCTGATCCCCATTACAGGCCGGCATCGCCCGCTGTTTGTCTTTCCCTGCATCCAGGAGGCAATATGCAGACGCCTGTGTTCCTGCAACTGCCCTCGGACTCTCTTTTATTGCCCTTCTGGCTGCGGCTAAAAGCAAAAAGAAGAACCAGCATCGCTGACTGAGATTTGATATTTGAAATATCTTGACAGCAAGTGACAAGATAAAGGTTCTAAACCAGGATTTGCTTCTGACCATTTATCTTGGTTTTTTAATCAGAGAAAAGAGAAATAAAAGTCTAAATACTAAGTGCAAACAGCAGGATCAAAAAAAAAACCACAAAGTAATCTGCTCATTTCATGCTTTTTTGGACAACAGCAGAAATGGCTTCTGTCGTGTTTTCAAGGACCAGAAGATGCTGAATATTTTTATTCTATTATTTATTATATTTATTAATCATATTATATGCATTCATATATTTATATTATACATATCATTTATTATTATATTACATATTTTATATTTATATAAAGTATTATTTATTATTATATTGTATATGTTTATTATTTATTACATTTATTTTATTGTTTATTTTTATTTATCATATGTTCTAGCCAGACCAGAAATAGTAACAATTAGTCACGCTGCTGTCACTTGACAGCTTGGAAATACGAAGAAGATAGGAGGAGAGCTAAGCCCAAAAGCCCCTAGCTCTAGCCGCATTTTGATTAAATCCATTTTGATACCATTTTCTTTTCTTTGAAAGCAAACCCGCCGCCCCTCCAGCCGCGGCGCAGGGAGGGCTGGTTACGCAAGGGCTGCCCTTGCCTGCGCGGGCAGGGGCCATGGCCAGTAGCCCCACGCTCCTCCCATGTGCCGGCACCCAGCAAGTAGGCAACAGAACAGCTAGTCCAGCCTGAAGAGGAACTCCAGTGTCCTAGGTGGCCCTTCCAGTACAAGGTCCAGCCGAACTCAGGGGAGGGGGTCTGAACAAAGAGGAGGCCATCACACTGCCTTCTGTCTTTGTGAGTGCAGGGACTGGCCACAGCCTCTGCTTGGATTGATGGCAACTAGCCACGTTGTATTTAACCCCTTTTTTTAAGGCAAATAATGCTCCTAGACCCTTCTGGGAAACAGGTAGGGGCTGCTAGGGAAGCTCCTGTCACCCTCTTCTAAACTGTGGGAACCATGGAAACAAAAGCAGCCACAGCTGCTGGTGGTACAACCCAGTGACTTTAGCCAAAAGCCTGATGTGACAAGCAAGCTGTTTATTAATGCACCTCATAAAACAAGAGAGGACTACAAAAAGGAACAAGGCTTGAATAAATTGACTTTCCAAGTAGGCAGTATGCACTTTGTGCAGGTACGCCACTGATTTTATCTCAAAGCACATTAATATGCATTTTGCAGAGGCAGACCCCATATAACAGACAGGCTGGGGCTTACAGACCTGGCAGGGTACAAATGGATGCAGCTACAACATCTCTGCTCACGCTCCACTGGCCCAGAGCTGCAAACATGTTTACAACCATGCATGAAAAATGAGTCCCCAAACAAAAGAAATCTAAAGGCAAATTTTGGTTTTATGCTGCCTGACCTTGACCAGGTGTTGTGGCAGAGAAGGGGGGGAAGCTGCCAGAGCCAGGCAACAGGAACGATTAACCCTTTGGGAGCATGAGGGTTTGACAGCCAGGAGGATGTCATTACAAGGTATCCCGACGCTCTTATCACTCCTTGGGAAGAGCCGAGCTGCAGAATGAGTCCCAGCCCAATAGCATGGAGACATTACACTGCACTGCACATTATAACACTCTAAAAAAGCCATTGCTTCATATTCAAATGAGACATGTTTTCAACATGCAGCACTGTTTATTCACAAAATACAGTGTAAACCGATTGTTTTCTATTTTTCAGACACGTGATAATCACTGGATCAGACTGGTCCCCACACAGCCACACTGTCACCAGCAACGTTATTTATAGATAAACCCCCAGCCTTCCTCTGTGGCCAGATTTGCCAGGTAGGTAATTGTTGTTCCTGTTGAAGCAAAACTGGCTTACTTTCAATGACATGCATCTGCGCTGCTGTTATACAGCAGATTGCCTCCGTTAAGATTTTCCAGCACAAAGATTAGGAGGGAACAAATAAATGATCCTATTATTTTGCATTTTTTACCTCATGTTTAGAATTCCACCTAATTCAATTTTGGATTCTCCAGTTACAGGAGGGATCCCACGCAACCTCCTTCTTCCCAGATGCAGAAATGAAGCAAATGAGACAGATAGTCTTTTCCTGCCGATTAAATCACTCTCCCCTAGCTACCGCTCATCTAATGCTGCAGCATTCCCAGTCCCCAAACATATCATCCCAGTAGCGCATTCATTAGAGCATTTGCAACTCCCCATCATTGACAGATGTGATCTTATCAATTAACACATTCAAGCCAAACTGCCTTTTTCTCCCCATCTTTCAGTGGCCTGAATTCAGCAGTGCTGACAGCCCTACATTGCCTCGCTGCCGGCATCGAGGATGCACCCACAGTTAGGAGGTAGACGCTTCCCCTCCGGCATCTTTCGTCCCTCCGTAAACAGGCAAGGATCGCAGCTTTTAGCCAACGACCTACAGCAATGGGAAGGCAAGCACTGTGGGTACAGCAAGGATAAACCAAGCCCTATTCTCAACAGAAAAAGGATGGAAGTGAGATGCATTTACTTACATGAAGATTCAGTGCCAAACATGGCTGGCCCCAGATGCTGCTATTTTAAAAAGGCAAGAAGAAAAAAAAAGAGTTGAAGACAGAGGGACTGTATGAGAGTAGGGATGAGCCTGCTACGCAGCAGGGGTCATGAAGCCAGACAATGCAGTCCAGGCTATCCAAGCTGCCAGATTCTCCTCTCTCCTCCTCTCCCCTCCTCTGCTCCACACTGCAGACAGCTTTTCCTTGCGACCGCAGCAAAGGTCCTTCTTCGGGAAGCGAAAAGCAGGAGCCTCTGTTTTAAATCCAAGAGATAAGGCCAGGCCAGCGTCCTTTCTGTGATACTGGCAGGCATAAAGGGTAGCAGCCACCAGATACTGCAATCCCCAGCCCCTGCTCTCCGTAAGACAATAGCAGAGCTTATGCATACACTGGATGACGTCAGGACACTGCAAAGACTGACTGCTGCTAACCCAGAGGCTCGGAGGGGGCTTGAACAGAGCAGAGCATTTCAGATGGGAATTCCTTTGTCACAAAAACCAGAAGACAAAGAACCAGACATATATTTCTCTCTGTGGTAATAAAGCCCCCACCCGGGGTTGTAATGCTAGCAGGAAAATATCTGCCTTGAATTCATGCTCCTTTTCTCAGCTGCACAAGATGCAAAGTGTTTCTGTGCAAACAGAACACATTTCAGGGACAAATGTCCTATTAAATGCCACTTAATGGCATTTTCAATAAAGAATAACCATGAATTTCTATCACTAACTCTCTTCTTTATTTTATCTTCAAAGAAAAAATAAAATCCTGGGCTAATCTAGCCTCCAGACCTAATTTTCACATCAAAGTGCTTCCAACTGTCTCATTTACTTAAATCTATCATCAGAATACACTGTAGCAATGCTCTAACCATAATAAATAAGTCACACATCTAAATAAAAAGAAAAATCCCAAACCACATTGATCTCAGTGATAAAAAGGCATCGTAGCAACCAAAGAAATATTTTCCTTATTTCTCTTTCATTCACCTAAACCCTCTAGATCTAGTGTTTCTTAGCCTTGGCGAGTCATTTTTTTGAGTGCATTGAGCTTATTTTTTCTGATGCTCAGTAACTTAAAAATGTCCAAATGTAGAAACAAAGCCCTAAGCTGGCTCCTTCCAATCCTCCTGCAGACAAAAGGACTTTGCCTGGCTTGTGCTGGTGAGAGCAGCCAAGCAGTAAGCTGATGGTTGGGAGCTACCAGACATTGGGGACCATCCATAGGAACGGCTGTGTGGAGGGGGCAAAAACAAGAACATTTTTGGTGAGTCTCACTGAACAAGTATTTGCAGTCCCCAGGATGGCAAAGACTGAAAAGCTTTGCTGGTGGATGAGGAGAAAGGAGATAGATGTAAGTCCATGAAGTAAAGCACTTAAAGTAAAACAACCCACCCTCCCTTTTCTGACCTTTTGTGGGTTAACTGTTCCCAAACATTCCTACTGTTCCCTGTGTTACGGAAGGTTTTGCTGTTTGCAGAACATGTAATGCCACCTCGAGCAGCAGGCTGGAAAAACAAGTAACACTAGAGGCTGGAAGGACCTGCCACCCAAAGATCTCAATGTGCTTAAATCAATAGGGAACTGAGCAGGTGTTGGCTGGGGCCACCACTGCCCTAAGAGCGGACTGTAAAGCAACATATGGGTCAGAGCCACAGTGGTCCATTGCCATGCCAATCCTTCTGCTCCTTGGGACAGCAAACATGGTCCCAAGCTCATACAATGTGTATGCCTACCAATGTCTGTATAGACCCTCAAAAACCCTAGCCTACAAGTGCTGCGAGGAAGGGGAGAGATCAAGAGGCTGTGTAGAACCTGATGCCCTTGTCTTTCTCACCCTGGTGAGGGACACCTGCAAAGCACACTGAGCTCCCCTCCTGGGAACCTCTGTTGACACAAAATGCTCTTCAGTCATTTCCCTGTTTCCACTCCACATGTTGAACAGTCTCTTAGTGTTCTGCACACACCATGATAATACTTAAGACCATCAAGCCTTTGGGAGCATTTATCTGTATTTTATCTCTGGAACAAAGACAGGCCATACCCTGGGGTGAGACATCTCACTACACACTCTAACAGGCAATTTTTATTCTCCCCATCAGCAAACAGGACAACAGTGCACAGTGACTCAAATCAACTGTTAGGCAATGACTAACCAGATGTCCTCAAGTTTGCACCTACGCACCTCTTCAGTCATAATGAATATTTGCAGGCACATGCATGGATGCTCAGCACCAGGAAGGCATGTCCAAATTGTTTTTGACCATAATGCTATAATGACAGTAGCACAAATTCTCTGACAAGAACCATAGATTTGCTGTTCCCGGAACTGAACTAGTTATTTTGACTATTTGGAGCTGGTAACACCTCCTTCAGTCAAAACAGTTTGACAAGAAGCTGCAGTGCAGGGAGTAAAGCAAGTGTTCTGGCTTGGCTGTCCAGCAACTGAGGCAAAATCACAAAAGAAACTATTGCATATTGATAAGGCCCCCAGCATCTTTAAACCCAAATCTGTGAAACAAAACCCCTAGTGCACTTGTGCAGCGGCTGAAGAAGTTTTCCTCTGATGAGCAGATCTGAACTTCCCACAGCACTGTCTCCAAGGAAGATGCAAAACCTCAGGGCTTTCCAATGACATCCTTGAAGGTGTCACGGAGGCCAGGCCCTCTGCCAAGTTCTCATTACACTGACGTACATAGGCAGTCAGAAAGCCTAAACAACCCATGTGATATCAGTGGAAGGATTTCATAATAATCTATTTCGTTAGCATGAGGCTTGCCAGGTCAGTGCTTTGCCTTGCTAGAAAGGTGACTCTTGACAGGCCGCTGAAAGACTTTCTCTGAAATTCTTTCAAGTCTACCTAAAACACTACGTAAAACACTTCATAAAATGACTTAAGAGAAAGTGTTAAAATCTGTTTCTGATCTAATGCTCTTGTAAGACCATACCCTTTTAGTTTGCTAGCTGGCTAGCAAAATTACAAATTTCTGTTTCCTACAACAGAAATTTGTTGCCACAGAAATTTGTTGCTACAACAGAGCATTGCTGCCAGTTTATTCTGCAAAGAAGGGTCAACAAATATAATCTCTTCCTATGAGAAAGTTACTCTCTCTTACACAGCACTGAAGATAAGGTAATTTACTGTACAGAGAACATCAAATGAAATCTCCTGCAAGCCTAGGCATTGCTGTGATTTGCTTACAATGTACACAAGATATTGTTCAAGTTTAGATTCATTTACAATGTAACTTCCATACACTTCTCCATAAGCCAGCATGAAATATTTAAGGCAGCATGTATATGTTATTCAAAGCTCTCTCCTACACATTCATATCGGGAGAAAGGGATGTGCTTCTCAACCATTGCCACTCTTGGAGCAGGTATTCTTTATTCCTCCTTTTATCACTGCAGAAAAATAACATGCATATTTTACTTTGTTGTGTAAGGACATGTGTGTCTGAACCCTAAAGTACAGTTTGAGATTTAATAAAGAGGCTGCATAATGAAATGTTAAATTTTTATACAGTTGTAAATTTCTGCTTTAGAATAGCTCCTCTCAAGAAAAACAGTGCAAGCAGGAAATCTGAGCTACCAGCAGAGGTAGATTTGTACACATGCCTTATGCTGATCCACTAAAGCAGATAGCTTTTTTCTCTCTTGTCACTAGAGAAACATTTCGTTCTGAGCTTAACCTCATTTTCCACAGAATAAAGTCTAGGAACAGGAAATGAATCCATCCTACTGGTGAGGTTCTCCTTGTCCTACTGCACTGAGCAGCTCTCCTCAACAGGGGAGGTCTCACTGTCTCCCACCAGGGCAAGGAAACAGGTCCCACACCTTTGAGTCTCCAGGAGGAAAGTAGAGGATAATCTCAATCATCCTCAAAGATGGGTAAGGATTTTTATTACATTAGTTAAACTTGTCTTTACTTTCCAAGTCCCCTGTTCTCTAAGTTTTTAATGCCTTAAATTCTTTAATGCATTTAAGGTGGTATTAGAAAATCTCTGAGTGACTGTGTAGTTAGTCCACACCTTTCAGCAACCCCAAAAGGAATTTATTTTGCTTCTAGGAATGTTAGTTAGCTCCCTCCTAAAAACGCAGTGAGACCCCAGTCACCAACGCTATGATGATCTCCAGCTTCTGTATGCTTTGCTGGCTCTGGCAACAGCCAAACCACTTATTGATCAACGGTGACATCAACAAAACACTGCAAGGTGATATTTCAGGCTACAGAGAAAAATTAAGCCAAATAGTAGCATGTATCACTGAGCTACAGCTCCTTGGCTTTACACTTCCTCTGGCCTTGTTTTGCCGATCCTTAATTAACTTTAACAAACTTCTCTGGTGACTAAAGTTGCCAACATGACTGTAACAGGGAGAATCTACCATGGTAGTACAACTTCAGCTTCTCATCTCAAGAGGGTTATGTACTTAAGGTACGAACAAACCCCCTAAATAACCAAACAGAAAGGCCTGCGCTGATGCTGTGATGCTGAGTACCTGACACAGAGGTGTGAGTTATTACCCATCTGCAGGGTATTTTGCCAATACCTCCCTCGCTAAATGAAGCCAGTGTCTCAGAAATGGTACCTTTGGAGCCATGGCTGCAGGAAGAGGGAGTGTGGCCAGCTGGGAGGGAAGACAGCTCTGATAAGAGCTTCCTGGCAGGAAAGCGGGCAGCAGAGCAGGAGTCCCATGGGGTCTGCTGGCTTGGATTACACAGCGTTCAGAGCCAAGGAGAGCCAATAAAGGCATGTCCCACTGGAAGGAGATGTCTGAAGAGCTTCAAGTTGCACCAAGGGAGGTTTAGATTGGATATTAGGAAAAATTTCTTTACTGAAAGAGTGATTAAATATTAGAACAGGCTGCCCTGGGAAGTGGTGCAGTCACCATCCCTGGAGGTGTTCAACAACTGTATAGACATGGCACTTCAGGACATGGTCTAGTGGTCATGGTAGTGTTGGGTTGGATTTGATGATCTAAGAGGTCTTTTCCAACCGTAAGGACTCTATGATTTGTGGGAATGCCACCAGCAGCCAGGCTGGGCTCCCAGAGTGCAAGGCAGGCAGCAGAGCCAGGACCACATCAGGCAGCCCAGATACAGAGGCAAGGGGACTGGCAAGCTGGACAGTGGAAAATATCCTTGAACATCTGAGATGACTGGAAGTCCTCAGAGTACCCCTCATAGACTGCTTTTACCACCTTTTGTGTGAGGTTTTCCAGCCACATACCCTCTTTGCAACTTGCTGTTCCCTTACTGCATGGGCACAGAAGGGAAGAGCACTGCTGGCAGAAAAAAACCTCAAGGTCTTTGTCCTGTTCAACACAGAAGAAGGATTTTATACCAGAGTGATTTATGGACTGCAGGAATGTTTTTCTTCATCTTATTATTACTTACTCTTCTGCAGATTTTTTAAAAAATAGTTCTGTGTAGTCCATATTTCATGTAAAAATTATTTTTCTATAGCATTTTTAGAAAATTAATGCTTAGAACAACTAAGTTTTTTGAGGAAACATGCTTTCTCACACATACACAAATGATGAGACGGGCTGAAGAACGAGCATTTAATTTTGCCTTTTTTTGTCTGTTGGTCCTTATCTAAGAGATGAAGTTCAGGAGACAGATTGCTTTTAACAAGAGATAAAATGAATTGTAGTAGCCAATTATTACATTATTGCAATGCCTTTCACTTCAATTTTAACAAAGGTCGTAGCTTCAGCACTGCAAGTCATTCACTATAGGCAGCAACAGGCAGCTCTGAGGAGACGCTCAGCAATTATTAGATCAAGTTCTATGTGTTCTGCCTCTCCTAGACCACCCATCTGGGGCACATCTAATGGACATGAAGCTCCAGTAGTTATGAAATTGTAAAGTGCTACATACAGAAAGCTGTATCTAAAGCATATCGCATACAAGAAAGAAAATAAGAAAGGATTAGCCCAATTTAAGCACTTAATTCTAGGATATGGCTGAGATTGTGGATCCTACGTAGGCGTTCAGCTCTCTTCAGAGGGCTGGGTGTTTGCTCCTCATTAGCCTCCTGATATTGAAGAAACAAGAAATGATTCACCTCTTTTTTATTTTGGTTTTGGTTTTCAGTTTGGCTGGTTTTGTTTTAAACATAAAACTGTTTATCCACAAATATCTAAGAGTTACCAACTCTGTGACAATCTACTCACTCTGTGCAAATGACATCTCAAATACAAATTAAATGTGTTACTTTTTCAAGAACATCAAGCCCCATGACTCACCAGAGCCTGTAGGAATAGCTTTGTTAAAGACTCAGAGCAGTTTCTGTCCCAAACACATGGAACTGTGAGATGAAATGGGGCCACTACTGTATCTGAAAAAAGTGGCAGCAGAACACACTACCTTTTGATAAGATCCAAGGAGAACTTAAAAACAAAGGAAGCAACAAATCAGCACTGTGGTTGAATGAAATACATTCAAATAACCATCTATTGAAATACATTTTTAAAAATAATTTCGTGTTGGAAATATAAAACAAGTATGTCTTTTCTACACTGAGGGAAATAATTGAAATATTTTGGTTTGGTTTTTTAGTATCCTCATATCAGGGTCATTTCCAAGGATCTATGCCACAGGGCTGCACAAAAGGTATATATGAAAGCCTCAAATGACAGTGTACAGAGATAGATAACAAATTAAAAAACAGATTATAAACTATCATAATTTTTTTTGCAACTCTGAGGGACCACAGATTAGGAATAAGGCCGACTCATAATAAACTTCATACAAACTGGCATCAGAGGGAACATGTGTTCCCCAGAAAAATCGTAAATATCCACTTTGTATGCATAAAAAATAAGTTGGGGAGATTCAGAAGAGTAGCAAACATTGCCAATACTGCATTACAATCCACATTAATAATGCCTGATCTCATGCCAAAACTTCACCATTAGGAGTAAATTTGATTGTTGAGAGAAGAAGATCAAATTTAAATTACTTCTCAGTCTGAGTAAACACAGCAAGAACATTAATTCTGACATTTTAAATAGCAAAGATTTCATTGTACATACGGGAAAAATTAAGAAGGGCTTCTAAGCCTTTGAGGGAATACCCACAAAACAATGTAAGAAGGTATCCGAGGAATTCAGCTGTTCGTGTGAACATGCTCTATCTGTCCCTGCTTAGTAACTCTGGAACCTGTCAGACATGGCAAGCTAATTTAGAGAAGGGATAGGAGAAACAAAGTCATCCCGCATGCCATGTGACAGCAAGGAATTAGACAGGGAGGAGATCACTTACGAAGGTCTCTGTTGGATGAGCGACTGCTGTGTCAAGCATACTCCCTAGGAGACATAAAAGAATCCATAACATAACCATGGGAAAAAACTCAATCGAGGTTTGTTGGGTTTTTTTCCTATGTGGACACTTGTGTGCATAACAGTGCATAACAGATGAGCTGACACTGCAGCCATAAATATAACACAACTGTGGGGAACGGTGGGGAAACCAGGTCCACTGGAAACTGTTTTACTAGTTCCACCGGGAAAAGCTGTAGTCATTTAAGAACTTCAGTTCTCCCAAGATGCAGCATTTTGGTGGTGCTCCAGTCCCTCTTTCCAGGGGTTACACTCAGCTTCCATGTGGTGTCAGTCCCGCAGACTGAAGATGTAAAATTCCTCTCCCAGAATAAAAACAATTAACCACAAAAAATAGTACATGTTTGGATAACTTGATTATCACACCTTTTCTTGAGAAAAAAAGAGCTTCTAGGAGTTGATAATACAATCCAAGAAAGAGGCACTCCTGAACCTGCATCTTGATTGGTGTTAGGAATCCCTTTGGGGCATGTTGCTGCAAGCTCAAGACATCCATAGAATCATAGACTCATTTAGGTTGGAAAAGACCTCTAGGATCATCATGTCCAGCCTTCATCTGAACATCTCCCTGACGCCTAGGCCATGTCCCGAAGCGCCACTCCTACTCATTTTTGGACATCTCCAGGGATGGTGACTCCACCACTTTCCTGGGCAGCCTGCTCCAATACCTAACCACTCTTTCAATTTCTTCCTGATATCCAGTCTAAATCTCCCCTGGAGCAACTTGAGGCCATTACCTCTTGTCCTGTCATTAGTTACTTGGGAGGAGAGACTAACACCAGCCTCACTACAACCTCCTTTTAGGTAGTTGTAGAGAGCAATGAGGTCTCCTCTCAGCCTCCTCTTCTCCAAATTAAACAATCCCAGTTCCCTCAGGCACTCCTAATATGACATATTCTCCAGACNCTTTCCCAAGCCTGTAGTGTTGCCAGGAGTTGTTGTGACTGAAGTGCAGGACCTGGCGCTTGGCTTTGTTAAACCTCATACAATTGGCCTCAGCCCATCCATCCAGCCTGTCCAGACCCCTCTGCAGAGTCTTCCTACCCTCAAGCAGAGCGACACTCCCACTTAATTTCATGTCATCTGCAAATTTACTGATGGAGCACTCAATCCCCTCATCCAGGTCATTGATAAAGATACCAAACAAGACCAGCCCCAGAACAGAGCCCTGGGGGACCTGGCTTGTGACTGGCCACCAACTTGATTTAACTCTATTCACCACAATCCTCTTGGCTCGGCCATCCAGCCAGTTTCTAACCTAGTGAACAGTCCACCTGTTCAGACTGTGAGTTGCCACCTTGTTCAACAGGATGCTGTGGGAGATGGTGTCAAATGCCTTACAGAAGTCCAGGTAGACAACATGAACTGCCTTGCCCTCATCCACCAGGAGATCAGGTTGGTCAAAGAGGGCCTGCCCTTTGTGAACCCATGCTAGCTAGGCCTGATCCCCTAGCTGTCCCGCACTTGCTGTGTGAGCACATCTGCGATGAACCGCTCCATAATCTTCGCTGGTATCGAGGTCAGGCTGACAGGCCTGCAGTTGCCCAGATCCTCCTTCCTGCCCTTCTTGTAGATGGGTGTCACACTGGCAAGTTTCCAGTCATCCAGAACCTTTCCTGTTAACCAGGAGTGCTGATAAATGATGGAGAGTGGCTTGGCAAGTACCTCCACCAGCTCCCTCAGCACTCTCGGGTGGATCTCATCTGGCCCCATAGACTTGGGCACGTCCAACTGGCGTAGCAGGTTATTGACTACCACTTCCTGGCTTGTGAGAGGATTACTCTGGTCTCCATCCCTGTCTTCAAGATCGGGGGGCTGAATACCAAGGATAACTGCTCTAGCTATCAAAGGCTGAGGCAAAGGCAGCATTAAGTACCTCAGCCTCTTCCTCGTCCTTGGTGACTAGGCCCCCATACTTCAAGGAAGGAAAAGTAAGTTCCTGCACCCCAAACCTACCTTGAACTGCAACCTCTGCTATGGGTGCAAGTTCCTCCTAAAGAGGTCCCAGACTTCAGCATGATCAAGTCACCTAAAGAGCACGTGTTCAGCTGAGAGGGATACCCTTCTGTGCCCTGCAGCTGCATAAATCTCCATTACACCAGTGATTTTCCATACTTGGAAGCACTGTGCCACTTCTCTGCTTTCAGTGTCATGAAAGATTCAAGGGCTTGTGTCCAGTACTAGATGGCACACAGAGTTTATCAACTTCATCAACCCAGGATGGAAGGTCATGTGAGCACAGCATTTGCAAATATGCAAAGTGGAAAAAATCTGCAGGCGTCACTTCACTAAAGAGCAAGTCTCCCCTGCCATCTGAGATATTCCTCCTCCTAACAAATTTAAGAATGGAGATGCATTCCTTTCTTCAAATTGAAGAGTTTGTTGCCAGTCTGACATAGCTGATTGGTTTACTTAATGCCACCTAAGCAGTTGTCAAACCAGCCTGAAGAGCTTCAGCTCATAGTAGAGCACGTGCATATGGCTCTGCTCAGCCTGCGGGGTAGGCAGATCACCTCCAAGCATCCTGCAATGCTTCATGAAACCCATCACCCTTCAGAGGGCTACGGGCTCTGCTCTGCTCTATTTGTTGTCAGTCAGTGATATTTACCCACTTTAGCCGCTGGCCCTGTTTACATTACAGACAAGTAGTGTTTGACACCACTTATCCTTCTCAGAAGACAGCTTGGTGGGCGGCCAAAACACAACCCCAAGCACAAGGAGCAACTCGTCTCCCGCGTTCATTTGATTAAGGCTGGCTCTGCAACACTGTGGCCCCACCACAGGAACCCTGTGGGCACCTCAAGGGCAGAGGCTTGTGGGCCCTTTAAACTTCAGTCAAACAGCATGAGAAATAGATCTTGTGAAAATAGGTTCATCTTTTTTAATGAGAATCCTCAAGAAAATGTATTCAAAAATAAATGACACCAACTACTGTCTTTCTTCAGCTCACAGCAAACATCACTGGAAACAGAGTGCTGGGTGAATGCAGTCTTGCACCTTCCCTGATCTCGACCCTCGCTTCTCTATTTTATAAATTGCTATAAACAGACTTTCAGGCTTCACCACTTTTCTTGTTGCTAATTATGGGTTTGATTGAAATTGGCACAACACATTATAGGTAGGGGAAAGCAAAGAGTTAAGTACTTTAATAAGAAGAGGGTATGTGATATCAAGTGTCAAACAATAAACATACAGTCTCCCCTGGCACGCAGTGTCAGGTCCCAGGGAGAAGACCTCAGTGGGAAGTCCCACTTTGTCTTAGTCACGTGCTCAACGTGCCTCTTATTCCAAATATCTTTTTTGTGTCTGTGCAGAGAGCGCTCAGACTCTTCTGGAACACGGCTTTTATTGTATGCAAGAATTGCTTCTTACCAGAGCAATTATTTTTAGAGAATATCTTCTATGAAAATAACAGTTAACTCAGGTCAACTTCAGCCTTGCATTACAGATGCAAGTGAAAGCAACACCAACATGAATTTGTATTTCCTCAACAAACTAACCCCTCACCGACCACTGTCATTTACAAGCCTGAATTAACATCAATTTAAATTGCAGCTAGTTAGATAACAGTTGCTTCAAGAAATGCCAATAACTTCTCTTTTGCTTTGAAATAGCACAAAAGATTTTTCAAAATCCACTTGTCGAAATGTGCCCTACGTGTCCTTTGACACAGGCAGTAGACAGACACATGCTGCACACTCACTGTGGAAGCCAAAAGGGAACTGGAATATTGTACCTGCAACAGCCAGAGTATCTGTATCAGAAATGGTGTGACCAGCAGGAGTAGGGAGGTGATTGTGCCCCTCTACTCGGTACTCATGGGACCGCACCTTAAGTACCGTGTCCAGTTCTGGGCACCACAGTACAAGAAGGACATTGAGGTGCTGGAGTGCGTGCAGAGAAAGGCAACAAAGCTGGTGAGCCATCTGGAGAATATGTCATATTAGGAGCACCTGAGGAACTGGGATTGTTTAATTTGGAGAAGAGGAGGCTGAGAGGAGACCTCATTGCTCTCTACAACTACCTAAAAGGAGGTTGTAGTGAGGCTGGTGTTAGTCTCTCCTCCCAAGTAACTAATGACAGGACAAGAGGTAATGGCCTCAAGTTGCTCCAGGGGAGATTTAGACTGGATATCAGGAAGAAATTGAAAGAGTGGTTAGGTATTGGAGCAGGCTGCCCAGGAAAGTGGTGGAGTCACCATCCCTCCCTGGAGATGTCCAAAAATGAGTAGGAGTGGCGCTTCGGGACATGGCCTAGGCGTCAGGGAGATGTTCAGATGAAGGCTGGACATGATGATCCTAGAGGTCTTTTCCAACCTAAATGAGTCTATGAGTCCTGGTTCAGCTCTGCTGCAAAGTGCAGTAGATTTACATGCACTAAGCCAGGAGATGTCTCCAGGGCAGGAGATTTCTGAAGTGGTAATTTCCTGGTTAGCAAGCTGCAATTAAAGTATTTATTTTCTTTAAAATCTGTCTTTTAATTTTGTTTTGTTTTCTATTGTTATTAATATTGCTTATTTAAAACAGAGTGCTTCACTAGTTTATAACAGACAAGGACTACTGTGTCTCCAGTAGTAAACCCAAAGCAAAACCAAATCAAATAAAAACCCACAGGACCAGCTGATGGAGAGTGCGGATAGCTTTCCTGCATAAAGTCATGGTGAAGTGATAAATCACACTCTGAGGATGGTTCAAACACAGCAACACAGACATGTCCATAGATCTTTACACAAGCCAAAATCCAAGTTAGATTAAATAACCCAAGTTCAAATCCCAACGCTCTTCTTCCCAGACCCACCCCATGCCTGCCCTACACTTCCTAACCCTGAGCTCTTCTGTACCAAAGTTCATCATTCCCCTTGGGGAGTACCCAGCTCTTGCCAATGCACAGCCAAGTCTCTCCTCTTCTCAAGCCCGTAAGAAAAACTCCTTCTCTTCTCACCTCTGCCTTGTTTTACACCTCTCCTAAATCACCACGCAGAAGCACAGGTTGCAAGGGAGTCCAAGCCCTCTGCACAAGGAGGATCAGTTGCAGCAGGTTGCTCATGGTCACATCCACCTGGTTTTGAATGTCTCCAAGGATGGAGACTCTACACCCTTTGTCCACAACCTGCTCCAGTGTCTGACCACCCTCAGAGTAAAGAACTGCTCTCTCATGTTTGGACAAAATTTCCTGTGTTTCAGCATGTCCTCGTTGACTCTTGTCCTGCCACTGGGCATCCAATCTGTGTACCCAGTCCACTTCAAAGGCCCCAGCCCCTCCTGGCCCAGAATGCACCATTCCTTGCAATCTTCTGATCAAAATATCCTTCTTGTTAGCCAGAGGTCCCTTGCATAAAAATAAGGAAACAACAATGTGCACAATGTATTTAAATAACGGCACTTCAAGTAGATGTCCATATAACTTGATTCTTTTTTATTTTCCTTTTTCTAAATTCAGAATATCAAGATTTTTGCACTTGCCTTTGGAATTAAACTCCAATCAAAACTCAGCCTTAACAACCAAATATTTTTCAGGCTTCTGTAATTTGTTCAAGACTATTCGTGCAAGAAAAGTATTCTGTCCATCACTGCACTTGAGGTAAAAAGACATATAACAACGTCAGCAAGTTTTAAGGAGCAGGAAACCTGGATCTGAAAGCACAACACCATGCCTCCTCCTAAGGCAGAGCTACTGAAGCACAAAGATCTCTGTGAGGAACATTTTATAGTGAAAACTTTAACAAACGATCCATGACTTTTGCAAAATTAAGACCTCAATAATGCTAATGATTAGACTGAGCTAGGTTTAAGAGTGTATAACAAATAGATTTTAATGCATTTATAAATACTGGTGGTAACCCACAGAAACTGTGTCTTTGCTTTCCCCCTTTCAGCATATTTAAAAAAAATTAGAAACTGCAGTAGTAACAGGACTCTTTTGCAGACCTAGCAATACAAAAGTAACTCTTTCAACTGTAGTCTAAGGGGAAAAGAAAAAAGCTGTGATGACTTGACTAAACATTTCCGTGTCATCAAGCCCAATGAAATAGGTTGTGTCAGGCAGTTCTGAAGCTTCTGCAGATAAAGGAAGATAATTAGAACCTTTGATTTCCCAAAACAAGGACTTTTCCATAATGTACTTCAGGGTATGGCACAGTAAATGAGCTAGACAGTAGTTCAGAAACAATGGTTTACATTTTTTTTTACGTTACCATGCTTTTTACCATTTCTTTAAAATAATCAGACAACCAATTTACTTACTTGCCTCTGTTGTGAAACAATGGAGACTTTCTGAATTTCCTTGACTTGAGGCATCACTAACCTCAGAGGAAAATATGATCCTCTTAATCAAGTCTTTGTTTTTTCTTGCAGTAGACGGATGAATTAATATACTGCTGGCAACAAACAAAACTTTTCATCCTCTTAAGATGCATCATGTAACTCAGGGTGAAAACTGAAAAGTCAGTTGTTTAATTTTCTTTCACGATCAGACAAATCCATACTTCTGCTGGCAATACTGTGGCATAATTTTATTGCTTCTGCAGCAGCCAGCTATGGATTTCTGTATTTCTCAGCACCAAAAGGTCACAGAACCATGCCTCCAGAGGCTCTACTAAAGCTGTTTTATGATGCCCCTTCAGCAGCCATATGCTCACTGAACCCCTGTGAGCCTATGCTCCTTAAACCCTCATTTTGGAAATGGACCTGGCTGAGCAGAACATGGAGAAGAGCACGCAGCAAGACCGGTTGCCCACCTGCAGGTATCTGTTCAATAGAGCACAGTCACCACTGACTCCTGGCCTTCTCTGCCATCTTTACTGATCTGTGGTATCAGAGTGTTACCTGGGATGCTGTTAATGCAGCTGTTGTTGTCATGATCAAGCTCGCCAAAAATACAGCTTTTGATCATCTTTGTAGCCCTTCATACCAGACCAGTAGATCTAACATACTGTTCTCCAAAGAGGCAGAACTCAGTCTGTGGACAAAATAGCCTTTAGATACCAAGAGACTGCAAGTACAGGTACATTTCTTATGAGAAGTGTAAAGCATCCTTTTCCATTTCAATGATAGCTGAAGTAACTTCTGAGTAAAGTTTGAAAAGAAATATAAAGTTCTCTAGATTTGAAGGTGCTGCTTAAATGGGAATAGTGTTGCACCTCAAATGACAAGAATCGGTCTCAAGGAACAAGTTAGTTCAGAGAAATCAAGCACAGTCCCACAAAGGTGGATCCCATGCAGACTGTGAATTCCCAGTGTGGAGAGAGCGCTCACCAGGCATCTGTCATTTATTCTAATTATTTTGCCCTTTAATCTATTTATTTATTGCATAGAATGTCCTGTCTTCAAGCTGTCAGCAGGGCCTTAGGAAGGCTTTTGCCCTTTCAAAGTCTCACCTAATTGCTCCTACACTCAAGAAGAAACCATTTCCTTTTCCACTTCCATCCCACAACCTGCATAACTGATTAGAAAATGTTGACAGAAGAGTTTAGTGAGCATCCTAGTGGCTCCCCTACCTCCAGACCCCCACCCTGGGTAATAGCTTCCCAGGAGCTCCAGTACAGTTTCTATTTAAAAGCTTCAGACCCTGCCAGAAGGAGCTAGGTTGTCAAATTTCAAATCTGTGCTCTCTACACAGTACTCAGATGTGTTTCTGCAGTACTAAGCATTAGCTCTCCCATATGGCATGCACTTGCCCTTTACACAGACATGACTGAAGCCTTACAGAAGTCTTACTCCTTGTCCTCCTATTCCTCACTCATTTCTACTCCAGACACAGCCTTCTTCTGAGACAAGGCACTAGTGACTATTCGAGGAACGAGGGAGAAGCGCCCACCCTGCCAGGGTCCAGAGATTCCCAATTAACCACCATCACTCACTCTACCCCCAAAAACTGCTCACATCACTTCCTCACATGCCTCAGAGCCCACCTCCACTGCCCCAGAGCAGACTTGGCTATCCCAGTTTTTCCAAATCCCTGATTTTGCTTTGGCAGTAGCTAAAAACACTATATGTAAGTTATTCTTCTCAAAACTCACCTTCACAGGACTCAATGGACATCAAAGTCCTGTCTGAAAAGTAACCGGCTAATGAAAGCACTATGCGAGAGACTGACTGGCATCATCACAGTAGGGCAATACAGGGCCCTTTCCTGCAAATCGTGAGGAACCCTAGTTAAATATTGCTGGATTGCTGTGTGGCAGTGATCCACACAACAGACCAGGGTCATAACCCAGGTCAGCCAAGGCTTTCCCTGCTACAGGGATGCATTTGCAACACCATTTTATCTAAAATCTTTATAAGACTGCAATGGAGAGCTGCACTTCAAGGACCAGGCTCTGCTGAAAAGCCAGAGACCTAGCAATCAAACCACCCTGCAGAGAAGAGACAGACAGAGTCAGGATGGACTGAGGTGTGTGCACAAGAGGAGAATGGCAGGAGATGGGAGAGGATTAATGGAGTTGTATGGGAGAGTCATCCGTCCCTCTCTGTGTGGTCATGGCTGCCTGAGCCACATCCTGTGACTGAAGAGAGCATCAACAACAAACCTCCTCCAAACCAGCACGGCTGTCAGAGGAATTTTCCCACAGTAAGATCACATTCATCACTCCATGCCAGGAACAATATTGCATTGTAACGTCCCCAGGATTCCAGCAGACAGAAGAAAAAACATCCAATCTCAGCCATAAGCAAACTCGGAGAAGCAGCTGAAGTGATGAGGAGCAATGCTTTTTTGGTTGCACTACAGCATGGCAGGTTTTGTATGTGTTGACCACATGACCAAGCATGGGGACATGAACTTAAGTGAAGAATGGAGACTAGATCTTAATAAACACTAAAAGGTTAATGATTAAACAACCAAGCTTGAATTTACCTGTAAATTCAAGGGAAAGCTGAAAAAGGACAGAAATCTCAAGCATTAGATAGACACAAATATCTGAACCTTATGAATGTATATGACCAAAAGAAAAAAGAAAAAGAAAAAAATAAAAGAAGAAAGAAAAAGAAGACAAAAGAAACAGAAACTCTGAAGAAGAAATTGAGGTGCTTTATTTACCTGTATAATCTCAGAGATCTGTCAGTGGCAAGGGGACATGACGATGGCCATGCAGACAACACTACAATCTTCATTTAAAAAAAAAACAACCCTACCTACAATTTCTAAATAGTTTTTCAGGGTTCTTTAAGTTTCCCTAACATGTGGCAAAGCTTATGTCTCCTGAGAATTAGACTTTTCTTCTTATCTGTAATAGTCACTGCTATTTTTCTTCCTACACATTTTTAAAGTAATCTTTCTCAGCATTCATATGAGAACAGGATTTCACCACTACTCTTTTTTTCTTTCAGTCTGGGACCGCTCTATACTTTCTCACAATCCTTACAGCAGGAAAGCTGTAGCCCGCAAAGAGAGGAAAGCATAAATTACGCTATGACAGGTTTATAAGGCTAATTCTAATAAATATATCTCAGTAGCCTTTTATTCATTGTGTCTCTAGAAGAGGAAGGAGGAACCTTTCTTCTGGCAGCCTTTTCAACTGCATCAATGTATTTCATGGAAGTGCATGAATTTCAAGGACACTGTCAGGGAAGCCCAGACAGGCTTGCAGGCCAGGAGAACAAGGAGGACCCCTCAGAGTCCTGGGGTCAGGGCACTGGCCTGGAGCAAGGCAGACTAGTAACTTGACTCTATTTGATGACTAGATGCATTCAATCTACTTTTCCTTCACCTCAGATCACTGTGAGTCAGGCTTCAGTCAAATTCTCTTCCCCAGCAAGACCCTGCTATGCCCAATTCAGCTGACCCACGGCCAGACAAGGCACAGATGTGAAACGAGGTGCCTGTGTTCTGAGACACAGCCACCAGCACCTACAGCCCAGCCCAGACCTACCCACTTCCCAGACGTGCCTCATGTTTTCTTGCACAGTTTCATGGTGTTTTGTTTGGGCGTATAGAACGTCCAAAGTACCACTTAAACCTCATTTCATTTCAGTAGGACCTTTATACATATCTTAGTTTCATCCTATGTACTGCCACTGGATTTTTATTAAGAAAAAAAGAAAACAACCCCAAAACAGACAGAAAGACATTGTGGTCTTGAAAGAAGCAGTGCCCAATGCTATCAAAATCAGGTGTGCCATGTGCTGCGCATGTGGTAGATGCGTTTTTCTCTCAGTCAACCTTTCATGGTTGTTTATGGTACTCTTCTTATTGTTTCAAAAGCCATTTAATGATTACCTACATGTATTTATTTAAATATAGGTTCAGCTGTGCCACTGAAACTCAGTGGAAACTCTTGGAAACTCAAGTGTCTCTTTCAAAAGTAATTAGGAACTTCTTTATCCAACTACCACCGGCTTTCCTCGAAAAATCACAACACTTTTGAAAACAGGCTTTAGATGTGTGATGATGTGGAAGGAAATTCAGAACAACTTCTGGAGACATTAACCAGTCCAGTAGCTCACCTGTACCACTGACTCATACTCGTATCATCTGCTACCAAAGTGTCTTATTTACTGATATTCACATGAACACTGCAGAGGCCAGAGGGGTCTGTGCGCTCACGTCTGTTTAAACCATACAAACTATGAAGGTCTAGATTTAAAACCAGAGGCTGTAGGATGATGTTCAAAAGCTGGAAGCATTTACTACTAAAGCATCTACTGCGATACTCACAGAAGAGCTTCTTCCAATTTTACACATGACATGGATCATATCTTTATGGCTTTCTACCCCCAGACTAACTCCATTTGCAGTATCACAACCTCAGTATACAAAATAACTAAGATTCAAAAGAGCAACACTAAAAAAAAAAGTTAAAAGAAAAGTAGACTTAATCTGGTCAGAGAGTTCTTGGCACCATTATCTGTTGACTCTCCTTTTCTGATTATATACAGAAAGTTGCACCAACTTTCATAAATATTGAGCAAGTCTTCTAAGGTTTTCCCTTATGCAAGACATGCAGCTGGACTTCTTTGGCTCTCCCTGAAACGCCTTTTACCCAGCTCTTCTGCACTTTTCCTTTTCAGCCCAAGCACAGAATATCTGACCCCACCCCCTACTTTTGTTGTGAAACTGGAACATGCTCAACATTTTTTCCTCAGTAGACAATTTATTTTTAAATCCATGGCTAAGAATGCAGCATAATATATTTTAAAACAAATGTTCTTAGTCATCATTTCCACCATATTTCAACCCCTTCACAGGAAATCTGGTTCAGAACAGCAATAGAATAAAAAAACCCAATGGTTTTCTATTAGCAAGTGTCCATGTTTTTCATTTCAAATCTCGGCAATAATAAAAAACTGGAGTGATAAAAATCTGGATTAAGAGTGACCCTTTGCAACAGCATTAATCAGCAACTGGAGATCTGTCTGAAAGTTGGTTGGTCAGCTACTGAAATGAAGGCTGAAATTATGTTGTCCTTATTAGGAGTATGACAGACCTAGGTCTTCAAATAAGTAAAGTTTAATATTTAATAGGGATAATATAGGTCTAAAACTAGATTGCCTTCCTCAAGCAAACTCTCATTGATCCCAGCTGGCCTGTTACCCTAAGA
Source organism: Eurystomus gularis (assembly GCA_013400335.1). Classification (NCBI taxonomy): domain Eukaryota; kingdom Metazoa; phylum Chordata; class Aves; order Coraciiformes; family Coraciidae; genus Eurystomus; species Eurystomus gularis. Next base: position 176,555 of record VZZY01013889.1, read on the forward strand.
AAGGTTTTCTATCCCAGAGGACAGAGAAGGTCTCCTCTGTCATGATTCCCTCTTACTTCTTAAAGGCACATCACACGCACAGAAAGTGAGGTTAAAAGCCTGGAACTTCTAACAAACTGGTTCATTCCTCCTTCTTCCCCATAGCACTGATAAATAAAGGTAAGTACATTTTGTGTCAGTGATGAGGAAGGGTGGATGTCAGGTCTGAAGTGTCAGGTTCAAATCTTAAATCAAGCTTTTATAAATGCTAAGCCCACAAGCTACCCCAAGAGTCTGGGCAAGCAATTTCAGTCACAGTCAGGAACTATTCCTTGCTTCCCTGCTTACTGCATTACACTTTGGAACAAAAGTGCTCCTGCCATACAGTGTAAAAGCAGATGAATCTCTCCACTGCACTTAGGGATCTTGTAGGCAATAGGACAGGCTATATTGACTAAATATATCTTAATGTATGCTGCTGGGGGAAAAAATAGGAAATACTACTGCAGATAAATTTCCACTAAATTGCTACATTTCTTCTTTCCTTTAGTTGAATTACTACTTTGGCTTTGCTCGCTGTCATAATTTTTTATTTTTAAGTTCTTTCTACTAAAACAAGTAGGAATAGGCTCTACGTAAAATAATAAATGTTATGCTGCTATTTTTCATACCATATTATTCAAAAATGTACGCAACTTAGGTTCAAAACCCAAATTCATTACCAAACACAAAAACATACACTTATTCATGTTTCCATTAACTTTTTACCTATAGAAGCCAGTGAGAAATTAGTTAGTAACATCCCTGTGAGCAGTCAGACCATTCAGAAAAAAATGTAACAGGATAATGTCACTCTGGAATTAAGTAAATGGTGTAAAAGAACAAGTGGTAATCAAAACATACAGTGGTCTGGCCAGTATTAAGTGTTTATTCTCAACTCCATTAAAAGGTTAAAGACAGTTATAAATATACCATTTTCTAAAACAGGCTTAACAGAGGCAACATGGGCAGACTCATCGACCATGACTGATGCTCGAAAGCTACAGCATTTGCTGCCCCACTGACACTGAGTGGAAAGAACAGGATTTATCTTAGAGAATACACTGCACCTGCAGAAAGTATCTGCACGGAATAGTATCTGTGCCTTAGTCTAGACCTTACACATCCACAGACTGGGCCTTGCTTGAGTTCCTGCTGTACTCTTGAGGATGATAGCACTTTCATCTCCATGGCCATGGAGCTCCCAAGGATACTACCTTCCACAGCAGTATTAACATGACATTAAATAAGAAAAGCAATTGCACCTCCACAGTTATTTTTGCAATTAGATTCCATCAGAAAATCTATTTGTCATCACTAATGCACAGGCTCTCCCCTCATACTCCTGGCAGAGTCCAGTGGTCTCAAGCCCTGGGCTCAAGACAAAGCCTCCTGCCATCCCTGGGTATTTCAGGCAGATGTCTCCCAGAGGAGGGGTATGGACATGCCACTGCCCTACTTGCACTTACATGGGACAACCTACCCAAAGAAACTGGCTAAACAAAAAGGGGTTTCTAGTCACAAATGTCTTACCTTGAAAAACAACATAAATCCTGCACATCCTACCAGTTGGACCTTACCCCATCCTAAAGCCCTGGGTTTACCCAAAACCCCAAATCCCAGCAGTCCTTCTCGCCTCTTCCAATTTTTGTCTGTTAGGGTAAAAGGCCTCTATTCCTATGGGATCTCCATTTTTCAAGGGCATTTCTCTTGCTGTCCATGCAGTTCACAGAGCAGAAACCCATCTTGGCTCACGAGCGTGGCTGGTTTCTGCCTAATTGCACAGGGAGACTTTCTAAAGTCTGCCTTGCTGGCAGAAAATGACTGACGCAGTTTTATGGAAAAGCTGTTGAGTTGAGATCGTACCTTGCTGTGCCAGAAAATCTCCTCTGGCCCTGACTGTCCATGAAGTATCACATCTGTGCTGAGACAGAAATGCTGTGAACCAGAACACGTTACAACTATCAATGGTTTTCATACACCAGAAGAATGGAATTCCTAACTTTATATGGGGATATTTCACACATGGTTACAAACATGCCTAAAAGCTCCTGAGCTTCTCACTTACTAGTAAATGAAGAAAAAAGTAGCAGAGATTCCTTCAGTTTCTGTTTCCAGTTAATGCTGAAGATGAAAAGCTGTTAACAAAGCAACAGCAGAAATAAGACAAGTATCTGGTAAAAACCTGTTCACCTAGAATGGAGCCCTGCAAACTTAATTTCAGATAGAGAAGCAGAATCTTTCTAACTCACCTACCGTTTGGAAATCTCTTCCAAGATTATGGACTCTTCCAAGTCCATAAAAGAAGTAGCAAGTAATGCATAAAAGGTCTTGAATCTAGGCTTTAGAGAAAATCAGTAATGGAAAAATTAATTGAATGCCTACATCATACAAATTAAACAGTCAAAACCACAACACACAGTCAAGATCTTGCTATGAATGAAACATTCACGTGTATGACTTTACAACGTTAAACTTTTAACATCCTCATTTATCTCTAATTTCCCAATGCTGTAAAACACTTAGGCACCTTGTTATAAAGGTTTTCCAAAGAGGCCAATTTCAGGATTATAGAACCATGGAATGGTTTAGGTTGGAAAGGACCTTTAAAGATCATCTCGTCCAAGCTCACTGACGTGGGCAGTGACATCTTTCAGTAGATCAACTGCTCAAAGCCCCATTCAACCTGTCGTTGAACAGTTCCAGGGATGGGGCATCCACAACTTCTCAGGCAATCTGTTCCAGAAGTTCACTACCATCATTGTAAAAAATGTCTTTGTTATGACCAATCTAAATCTGCCCCCTTCCAATTTAAAACCACGTCCCTTTAGCTCGTCACTACAGCCCTTGGTAAAAAGTCTGTCCCTATCTTTCTTATAAGCCATAACCCATGGTTATTCTCAAGTGTCAGCTAGCTTGGCCTTAGTCTCCCAGTGACAGTGCGACTTTCACTCACCCCAGAGGACACCTGACACCTATTTATATCCAGCTTTCAGTGGTCCCCAGGTTGCCCAAGGAGCATCAGACAGAAGGGTTTGCCCAAGGCTTCAACCACCTACAGAGCTCCAGAGGAACCTCCAAAGCATGACAAACTAAATCTGACAGCATTTTTAGTAAATAATGTTTTCCATTAGCTACAAGAGCTATAAAATTAAAACTTCTGGTCAGTCAATGCCCTTCTGTTTCCATTTACGGTTAAGAATGCAAAAACTTGACCGTAATTTCTTTCCCAAACTCTCCACAGCCTGTTCCAATTTTGGGACAGAATTCAGTCTAGTCAAAAATATTTTTAAACAATGTGGTTTATTTATAATCAGGAAAGTGATCTTAGTAATCATCAAAATTACTAGAAGTTACTAAATTTAAAACACAACGACTGCATTTTCTTCTCTCCCCATACAGAGCAACAGATTGAGCAGAAAATCTGAGCGCTGCTGTACATGCTCAACAGAATCCGCTCCCTTCATGAACAGCTGCAGCCAGAGCCAGAAAAAACAAACCCGCCAAAAAAAAAACCCCAAAAAGCAAAAAAATCCCAAAACAGCCAAATAAACACCATGTTAGGAAATAATCTCTTTTATGTATTGTAGTTCACCTGTACTTAATGAGTACTACTGCCCTATCCAAGAAAGACGACTGTATAAGGAGATGTAGCAGTGGTAATAAAAATTGTAAGATTAAAAAAACTCAGCATCATTTAGGTCACGTGAGAGTCAGAGGAGAACGGATACTTTAGGTGTATGTAGAATAAAGAAGCAGAACTGCAAAAACCAGCCATTCAATAAAACACAGGACAAATTGAGGACTGTACAAGAAAACAGGCTTGCCACCATCATTATAAAAAGGCGATGCTGAAGTTAAGAACCAGCAAAACTCAAAGTTGGAATTACAATAAGACTATCCTGAAGAGTAACGAAAGGAAAATGAAGTGGCAAATTCACATGTGAAAGTAAATTAGAGATGCAGAAGGAGAGGCAGATTACAACTGGCATCTGCTCATTAAGAATTATTTTAACATTGTCTGCTACATCTGCATCTAGTATTATCTATTCTCAAGAAAATAAATACACCACTCCCCCCAAAAAACCCAGTCCCCACCTTCCCTAAAACAACATAAGACATTCCCTGAGGACCCCAGCCCAGAGGTTTCTGTGTCCTGGGTAGTTCCTGGAGCACAGTCTGCTAACACACACAAAGCCCTACACTCCTTGGAAGTATAAAGAACACATTAAAACTCCTGCTTTACAGATAACAGGAAACTATTTTATGATTTCCAGACTAACCTGAAGAAGCTTTCAACACACATTATACTACGTTTGAACAGGAGATTGTCTTGCCTTTCCAAGTTAGCAATGTAATCCATGACGCTTACTCCAGTTATGTGACACTCTGCAAAAGCAAAAGCAAGACTAAGGCTGTGATCTGACAGGTATTTCTGGTGGCAGGTCAGGCATTACATGATTTTTCACTGTGAATGGCCGTCGTCACCACTCTGCCTACCTGGGGTAACCCCCAAAGGTCTGCTGGCATAACAGCACAGCAGCCAAACAGCACGCCAGCTCTGCCCGAGGGAAGGAGGTCACAACCAGAACCAAAACCACTGTATGGAAAAAGTGTTTGAGATAAGTGAGATCATGTCGTCTTGCCACATCTGTTCAGACGTATACCTGCTTTTTTAGCACAAGTCAAGCAGGCAATAGGGATGATGTGTTTCCCATAGGAGGCTTCAAGTGCACTGGCTTTCACGCTGAATGAAATCTACCCATGATCCAGCTGGTTTTTACTCTCAGTACTCCCAGGTTAGGGCTATAGAACAGGCAGGGATTCATTTGCCTTTGGAGTAAAAAATTCAAGATTTTGCCTCCGCTAATATTTTACAGCAGTCCTGCAAATAGGTGTCAATTATATCTCAAGAGGGACAAAGAGATAAAAAAATCACTGTTTTGGTAAAGACACTGCTTCTTGGTTATATCTGGACGCCAGTCTCCAGCTTAAAACCCGTCATTTCCCATGCTTCTGCATAACACACCAAACTCATGCGTCTGACCACTGTAAATGAACTTCCATGGCAGATAAACCCCATCCTTCCTACTTATTTTCAATCAAAGGACCTTTCCCAGGAAAGCAGACAGCCTAGTTCCAAGCATAAGTAAATGAAATTAAAATAAATGCCAGCAAAGACACAAGCAATGTCATACGTAACGTTATGTTATGTTGGCTCCTCAAGGGTTTCACAAAGGACGCAAGTATGGAAAGGAAAGCTATTACATTCTAACTCTCCCCACACAGTCAAATGCTTTTCCTCTAAATTTGGTTTTAAAATTGTAAAAAGAAAGTGACACATGGATTGTAAATTCTTTCCATATCATACGTGCTGCAAATTTGGGAAGGGGCTGTAGTGACACGGCTGAAGCAAGAAAAACGTAAATTCAAATAAAACTGGAGGAAGAGTGTGTGAGAAAGTTGTCACTCATTTAAGATCTGGAAAGCAAATGAGAATTTGACACTCAAATGATATTGGATAACATCTGAGGAATAAATTAATAAATCAGGCATTATTTGCCTTTTCCTTTACCTATGAAGAATTGTTTTTAGTGAAAAATATGCAGTAAGCCCCACTCATGTTCATTTACATGTTCTCAGCTTCACATGTTACAATACAATTGGGCAAATACAGCTGTTAAAAGTATTTCCATAGGAAACTATTTAACATATAAACTTCTTTTAACTCTTCTGACCTTGCCATTGTTGCTCAGCATCAGAAGATGTGGAAAGCTAAGGAAGGGCTTGTCTACCAAAGCAGCTATTTTTTAAAAGTCACTGTCCTTCCAATTATTTTATACCATGTTAAATGCAAGAGAGGACAAGGTTGAAACATATATTATGCAAGAAGATGTAGGAGATGACTCACCGGAACAGAACACCTATCTCTATGCCCTTGATATTGCATGTGAGTTGCTGGTAGCCATACAAATTTGCTTTCTTGTATTCTTTCTTTGAAATCTCTCTAGAAATCTTAGTTAAGCTGCTGTCTTGATAGACACTAGCAAGTATTTTTGTTCCATTTATGAATATCTGTCATAAAAGCACATCACAGTTGAGGCTGCTATTACTAAAATACCTCATCGACAAAAATTTTAAGTATTTGAATTGCTTCTACCTAGTATGTTTCCTTAGATGAAGCTGTGGCTCACTTACAACAAGCCAAACACAAAAAAATCAGGTGGGGAAGCAGGTGGGTACCTGACATTACAAAACACTGAGACCTGCTCAGCACTTGGCAACCTACTCCAAACCGCACCTGCAGTGCTATTTTTCATCTTCTATCACTTACATTTATCTTTGGTCTGTCTGGATAGATCACATAAACATGGGACCTAGTATTTAATATATAGCCGTATAAAGACCAGTCACCCAAGTCTCAGGCTAGTGGCAACTCCCCAAATACGCTAATGGATAAAATCCCAAGGAAGCAGATGTGTGCTATTCCAGAGGTCTCTGATGTTGAAGAGTCTGCTTTAACTGTCTGAGCAGCTGTAAACACCGACATACTTGCATTTTTAAATGATGCAATTGCGCATACACAAAATATCAATGACAGTTGAGAGAAAGAACATAAGGCGGCTGGAGAACAAACTGAATGAAGAGAACTAGAGCTCAGTTGATTTGATTTATAAAAGAACAATGATTTATAAAAGAATCTGCTATATGATGCTTTTAGCAAGGCAGATGTAAGTATCAAAGGAAAGCAATGACTCCTGACAAATGTCAAAAAATGTCAAATGCTAAAAATGAGCAATATACTTACTCTTCTTTTATAAAGATCATATTGAATCAGAAGAGACATTTTTAAAGACTTGCATCAGGTGCCTGAATGGATCAGCTGTATCTGGGGGGGAGAGGGAGTGGGAAGGGTGGAATAACCACCAGGTTTGATTTGTTTATACATATACAAAACCACCACCAAAAAAAATATGTCTGAACGCATACACAAATGCTCAGACAGATGACACATGAGATCTACCTAATAACAACCGGGAATGAGCCAGTCAGGCACACATCAGATTGTGCCTATGATGGGCTCCACAAGAAAGCACCCTGAGTCATGGTTCAGGGAAGGGCTGTACATGCAGAGATGTTCTGCACCAGTCTTCATAGATGGCCTTCTGCTGCAGGGTGGGCTGTGCCTAGGAAGGCAGCCGGCAGCTCTGGCAGGGGATTGCTCACCTGCTGCACAGCTCAGGCTGTGCTCAGTCTCCGGTGGCAGCTCCTTGACCACTGCAGGCTGCCACCCAAATAGCATGAGTTTGCCAGTGTCTTAAAATTTACTTTAAGTCCTTAAAATGCTTTGTGGCCATAATGGCTGAGGCAGTGGGTTGAGCAAAGGCAGGCAGGCTGGTACCAGTGACCTCCTCAACACTTCAATGTAGATTGTCTTCATTGTATTTAAGTCTGCAATATGCAGTAGCAATGGCACACAGATCCAGAACCCATTAGCACAACTGTTTCAAACTCACAGTCTAGCTTATCTTGTGGTAATGATTTCAGGAAGACAAATATGAGACTTTAGTCAACAATTGGTCTTCCAGTCCTGCATTTCCCATTTTTTGTCCTACTTAAAATAATTCGGCTTTATGGCAGTCACCATTTTTCCTTCAATTTACTATAGCCCTGGACCTGGGTCTCATGAACCTCATGTTTCACCTGACCTTGTAAAAGCCATCTAGAGGTCCACCTCACAAGCAGACTTCTGAAGGCCAAGGGTGGGACTTGTCTCTGCCTTACAACTGTATCAGCTGTAGGATGGCCCTACAACTACATTTCTTACCTATCAATGTGACTGTGTTCAACTTAATACTTCCCCTCTACAAATAACTTGATACAATACAATGACAGTTTAGGGTCTTCGCTTGTGTATGAACGGGCTCCAACACCTTCATAAGTTTGCTGCACAGGGCTATGTCTGTATGTTCAATGCATCCGCTGTCAGAAACTGATGACCACCCTTCATAAGGTCTCTGGCACAATCACACCCAAGTTTTTTTCAGGCTGCATTTCCCACAGGCTGCAGCCGCCTCTCCTCCTCCCTGGATGCCTCCCGTGTCTTTAACAGGATGCCCTCTAGTGCATAAACTGCACATGGACTTTTCCACTCCTGCCCACATTACTGCTCATCACACCCCAAATCTTTTTAAGGCAGCCTAAGCAAGGCTCAAGGCAGGGCCCTTTTCAAGCACTACGCAAAGGACTAGAAGGGAACTAGCAAAGACAAGGGCAAAAAAAATACTGGCAAACCAACAGCATAGAACAGAATTCTAATCTTACTGTTCCCATCTGAATTGCAACCGCTAGGAAATGCAAGTGACTCAAACACAAGTGCACAGGCTTCTAGTTAGTTTTCCGCATGATAAACATCTGCTGAATCAAAACTATGATTTTATCCCTTTCATAAACAAATTCAACTAATCCTTTCTACTAAACTACAGTATGTCAAATGGTAACGCCAACAGTCTCTGTAAATAAACATGCAGTTTCTTTTGTTCACTATACATCAAAAACAATTCAGACTTCAGAATATTCCCATCTACTGCCATGCGGTGTTGGTGAACCCCTACCCAGAGGGATCCGTACTTTAAGAGCAATGTTGAGGACCCAAGTCAGCCAACATCCATCTTGCTGAACTATGGCGTTCACAGAAAGCAAACAACACTGTAACCAAATTTGTTTGAGCTGGCATGTTTTTTTATTTTATGATTATTTTATGGTGTCCTCACATCTCCTATTAATATTAACTCTTATTCCAAACTGACAAACGTTCCATTCCTGCAACAGCAACAGCTACAATGCACAATACACAATTACACTAACGTATTCGTAGAAGGATACTATGCCACTATAGATGCACATCATATGTTGTTTATCAGATATTTAATGCTTTTCTTTCCGTTATCAAAGCACTTTCTGGTTTATTACTATGCTTATTACAAAGAGTATATAAATAAGCACATGTTAATAAGTAAAGAAATCTCTAACTAAAGCATCTAGGTGATGAAATACCACGGGTATTTCTGAAAACATTGCCCTGTAGACAGAATTCCAGTCTGCATGTTTAAAAAACATATTGCAAATAAGCTAACGCTATAAACTGGAACAAATAAGATACTTCCAGTAACAATTTATTTTCACCTTAAAGCCCAAAGGCAGATAAAAATTTAAGGAGAGAGGGGGAAAGGAAGAGGACAAAGCCCTTGGGCAGGCTTAGGTACCCTGGTGAGGGCACAGGTATATGGTACTGCATCTGCATACAAATAAAAAGACATCCAAAGAACTGCAGAGTCCATCCCACACAAGACACATCGCTACCTACTCCATCAACGCAATGGGTTTCTGATCCTTACACAAGTAGAAAGTTTCAGAATGGCTCATCCTAGGCCCCCGCTGCCTGCAGTGCCTGTTGTGCAAGGCCCCGTGAGGGGACGTCATCCCCCACAGACACCACCAGCCCCTCTCCCCCCCTAAAACAAACATGTTTGTGAGAAAAGGCTTCAAAAAGTCCCATTGCTCCCAGTATCCTTCTCCCTTAAATGCTTCTCTGTCACGTTACATGGGAAAAGAAATGCAGAATTAAACAAGAGGCAGGCCTTTCGTTATTCATTTACTGTTTATTATTGATTTTTGTGCCTGTGCAGAAGTATCACGTGCGTGTGCGATGGAAAGAGGACAACTGTAACTTACAGAGGGCTGTGTACGTAGGGGAGCTCAATGGTCAGAGAAGCTCTTTGTGGATTCTCTCTGAGCCTGGTTTTTGGATTGTTGTGGGTTTTTTCAAACTAAGAAAGTCTCCAGTGTTCACCCTTGGCTAAATTACAAACTTCTCTGTAGCTTCAAGGGTCCACTGCAAAGATGCAAAGGGGTCCTTATGCACAGTGGAAGATCTGAGATCTTGGGTGATCCCCTGGGCGGCAGCTGCCCTCCCAGTGAATGAACTTGGGTCAGCGTTTAACGCTACTGAGCCATCTTTCAATCACTGACTGGCAGCTGGTCTCATTTGCACCTACAAAAAAATGGCCCCTAACAGCCCTGCAGTAAAGCGGAGAGTGTAGCCGTATACAAACCCATGCATTTCTGCCATCCAGTAACAGGAACTCCACGATATCTAGGGAATAATGGATTTGTAATGAAGATACTACAGGGTATTTTTTTCAAGCCTGTATTACTGGCTCACCTAAGGAACAAAGCAAACAATGCTGACTAGTCCTGCACATTGCTGACTCTGCACTCTAGAGCTATGTATTTATAGACCTAGACCTTCCATCACAAGGGGGACAGTACTATATAAGAAACCTAACTGCCTAATAAGGATGTTGCTCCATAATCAGTTGTTACCAATTTGAATGTGGCCTGTAGAAAAGTTGGGAATTTTAGATCTACCTGAGGTTTTGAAGATAGTAGAATAGTACTTGAAGCACCAAAATTTTTCATCCGAGTGATTTACTAATTACTGGGTTTGGTTTATATCATGTAGAACTTGCCACATTGTCAGAAAGGTTACAGTACCTTGTAAAACCAAAAATTTATCTTGTAACTTCAAGAGCTTAAAACAACGTGTTGAAAGACAGCGGATTAAAACTCTTTAAACGTAAAAGGACCTGAGAAACTTCACAGTTTAGGTTTAGATATGTCAGCTTTTTTTTAACACATAATATTAACTAAATATCTTTACTTAATGCTGTCTGACCTGCACTGCTATCAGTTCTCAGTTGCTCGATACCTGTAATGTTCCAAACCTAGGAAGGCAGCAAATGTGCACTTATTTCGGATTACCAGGGGGTGTCTGGGAATCCTTCATGCTAAACATCCTCTTCAAACAGGACCTAATGTCAAAAAACTCTCAGGGCAACACAGTTGTTTCATTCATCATTAAGAGCTTTGTCAATTGCTTCAAGGAGGACAGAACTGCAACACAGATTTTCTCAAAATACTAGTGGAAGTTAAATTCTATTTCTGCCTCACAGACACCACTTTATTGGCTAAAGCTTTAAAATAAAGCAGCATCAGCCCTGTAAAAGTAACACCCACATGACCTGGGAAGTTCAGAAATTCCTCTCCTTTGATGAGGACAAAAAGCACAGAAATAAAATTTCACCTGCTAAAAATCAGGCTGAGTTATACATGCAATATATATCAAAATAAACCAAGCAAAACAGTAAGATTACTTAACAAAATAAATAAGAGACAGGTAAGAAATAGGATACAGTACTCCCCAAAACAAAGTCAATATATCACTTTTGAATGGGAACAAAACTGTTGAATGTGGGGGAAAAAATAACAAAAGTGCAAGAAAAGAGATACTGTGACAGAAGAAACAGAATTCAGAGAGCTTAACACATTCAAGACATAATATACATAAATCATGTCACTGAAAGAAATGTCATTTGAAAAATCAAGCCCAGCATCCAGACGGTTTTAACAAACTGATGAAACTCCCCAAACTATGCCAGAATACCTTATTTTTCTATGTTTAATATGCAGACCCAAGCTACTGCAACACTGACAAAGCAGTACTACATGAAACTTCAGAATTTTAAAGACAACAATAAATGAAGCAAAAGAGGTAAACGAAAAATTGGATAGAACACAAAATAAATAAATCATGCCAGACCAACCAGAAGTGTCTCTTTATTAAAAATAGCCAGTTTTCTAGCCAAGAAAAATTAGTAGCTCTAAACTGTCTGGATTTCAGCAGAGCATTTGACAGTGCCATAGGTAGGTAGTTAAAACAGGAGACATGGAGAACAGAGAGAGGAACTGGAAGAGATGGAGAAACCTGCAGCTTGCCTGGGCCATGAGGAGAGCTCATGGAGCTGTCAACTGAACCTTACTGAATATTTTCATTACCAAAACCACAAGGCTCCAGAAGAAGGATGGTATGAGGTGCCAGAGAAGCCAGATCAAAGTCAATGGTGCAATGTGCAAGGGACCAGGAAGGGTTTCTGCTCACAGCTCATCAGCTGGTTTTACAGGTACACACCTACTATATGACCACATACTGCTATGATCCACCAAGGAGATACTGACACAAAAAAAGCCAATTAAAAAAAAAAAAATTAACCAAACTATACAGCAAAATATTTCCAGTGGAAGGTGAGAAAGATTAACTACACTATAAAAGGTAGTTAATTAAGCCTCACCTTGGCGTTAAACATCGATGCTGGTTACCCAATTATGAAACGGATAGAAAACTGAAAGAGTATAGAGTATTTACTAATACAATTAAGAACATTCAGCTGTTGTAAGAGAGCATTGGGAACCAGTCCTCATGGCAGTGGTGCAGATTCTCAAGGTAAAGGAGAGAGCTGTCACAGGCACAAATGGATGTAAGCCAGCTACGAATACATCTGGGCTGGAATATGAACAAGGTTTCTAACCTTCAGAGTTATCAAGTTCCAGAAAATATTTTCAGTGTTGTGGTTTATGAGAAGATAACATAAAATATGACTGAGGTCTGGAGTCAGGGACCCAAGAGCCCCATCCACCTCTCTAGTCCCATACAGTCCAGTTCCTACCTACTCCTCACAGGAGGCAGGGGAGCTACACTAGGACATCAAGGGTGAAAACCCTGGCTGCCACAGAAAAACTGACAAAACCCCTTCAGCTGTAACACAGGCCAAATCCTCAGTCACCAGGTCTCCAGAAGCCCTGAAGTGTGGGCATCTTCAGAAGTCCTGGAGCTAGTGAGAGTTCCTCATGGCTTGTGTTCCCCAAAAGACTACACAGGTTTTGGGGCTGCTGCTAACACAGCTGTGATCAGCACTTTTAAACCACAGACTCTTGACAAGGACTTCTGGAGGGAAATTGAAGTTAGGAGTATGTAGGACAATATTTATTGCTTAGGATTCTCTTGTGCTTGTATCACTTCTCCTTTGTCCAGACAGACACATGGATGAGAAGACACTTTTATACCACCCACCACAGCATGGTATAGGAGCCTACTCGGAGAAGGCAGATAAATCCACAAAGTCAAGTACTACCGAGGAGACACTTCTGGCTCTGGAAAGCAGTACGTCAGCGCAGCCTTGCACAAGACCTCCTCAGCTCCTTCCCTCAGCAGGGAGGGCTCATCAGCTTGGATGCAGCATCCTGCTGCTGCGCAAAGTCAGCTTCTGCTCAAGAAGTGGCTTGAGTCGCTTTTGGGGGTTCTCTGTCCCCTTGTCCCATGCACAGGGTATGACAGGCCAGCTGCATGGCTCCTCCTAACAAGGTCTGATTTAACCTTCTCTCTGAAAACTGAGGAAATGACTAGTCTGGGACTCTAAGCCGAGATTTGTGCAAAACATACCAGCTGGGTACACTGCTATCAAGTTCATTCTGGAATTAAAAATAGCAAGAGAAATTTCACATGGAAGATTAAGTGCATTAGTGGATCATATAACCTTGTTCCAGAACAAGCCACACTGTAAACAATTTTCAGTCCTCAGCATAAAACATACAGGCAGTGCCATCAAAACATTTAGTTATGTGAAGATCAACATCTACAGCACTCTCAGGTTACAATCATATTTTCTTGAGAAATGAATGGCAGCCTTACAAAATAAAATAACAACTATAACATTTCTTGTGCTTTAAATCTGATCTCAGAGTGTCTTGCTGCTAAGCACAAGACCTAACGTATCAACGTACCAGGCCTGACATTTAATAAGCCAAGTTTATTTCTAGAAAGTGAGCTGGAATTAAATCTCATGGTTGCAGTTGGCACACTGCGCAGAAGAGGAATCTTACGATGACTGCATTTCATTTTTGCCCTACAGCTTTCATCCTTCTAATTGGTATATTTAAGTGCACTTAATCACTTAAGCATTGAATCTACCACAGTGATAAATCTCCAGTTTAGACTCTACAATAATCAATCTTTGTCTTCTCCCAGCAGCTGGCGAGATTTGATTTGGGCTTTGAATTTAGGTCCTTTCCTCAGGCTTAACAGTAACAACTTGTTTGTTCTGCCTGCTGAAAGCACGACATTAACTCTTGTCTTTAAATGCATTATCATTGCTTAAGCTTAGCGTTCTTGGTGTTGAAATCAGTTGCCCTTCTGCAGTGCCCAACTAAGAAACACACAAAAAAATCCAATTAGCCCATGCTGGGGTTTTACAAAGCAACTTTCACTCATTCGTATTTACAAAGCATCACTTTACAAAGCATGACACTTCTCAGACACGAGGATGAGTTGGAGCTTACAACACAGTCTTTCAATAGATGCCTCTGGTGTCACAAAGAGCTAATTTAAAAACAGGTGGAAGGGACCTTCAGACACCCAACGGGCCTTCGACAGCCAACGGAGGAGTAACATCCCCACAAAAACCTCACGGTCTGGCTACAGGGCCAAGCTAGGTTTTACCTTAAATTCTTTGCAAATACCCTGAATATGTTCCTGAAGTAGCTCTGCTAAAAAAGGTAAATTTAGATGCAACCATCACATGACAAGAGGGAAAACTGCCTTTGGACTGAAGAGACTGGGGACTCTATCCCCAGTTTTGATACAGGATTCCTGAAGAACCTTGGTAAACTATTTAGGCCCCAGTCATTAAGAATTCATGCATATTAATTACCTTTGCAGTAAACCCCTGGACCTGTGCTTGCAGAACAAACCATGCCATTAACGATTTGCAGGATCACGGTCTCCTTTCCCTGTGCCTTAGTCCTCCCTGCATAGTTCAACGTAACTCTCAGCTGTATGCAACATACCAATAGATACCTGGAGTAGAGCCTTATTTTGTTAAATATAAAATACCTTCTTAAACAACCAGCCTTGTTATAAAAAAGCTGAACCCTGACTTGTTGGAACTGCTGCACAAAAGACAGCATCTTCATGGTTTCCGGACAGTGATATTCATTTCTGTAGATTTTAGTCCAGAAGAAACTGCTCGGTCATCCAACATAAGTCACCGCTTAACTGGTTTTATTTGCTTTACCACATGCCAACAAGTCAAATAACTATCCCTGAAGCACAGAGCTTGCCAGCTGATGGAACTACACACAGAAACCTTGGACTCGGTGGGGACGGCAGTCAGGCATATACACAGAAGTCCTGGCACATCTGGGGGCTATCAGAGCCTCTGTGCTTGCACAACGTACCTGCACACCATCAGCAGTCACGTCCAGCTGGGTGCTGGGTGTTTTTTTAAGTCTCATGATGATAGCCTTTTTACTAGTTAGCTCTCTTGTTTATCATGGGCCATGAGATTTCACTCCCAGGTCCCTCTCTGTTGAGCTTGGCAATCCTCACCACACTGATAGTCATTGCCAGCAGCTGGGTCCAAACACACACTTCTTCAAAAATTTCCCTTAAAAAGATACTTCGGATGTGAATTCCTCTGGATTCAGCCTGCAGCCGCCCATTTTTGTGAGATCGATCTCCCCAGTATGGGGAGAGGCTACTTTAGTACCTGCTATTTTCTTCACACCATACAGTTCACAGCATAAGCAACCACGTCTCCATATTCAAGCAAGGGCATTGCTCGCAGCATGTCTTATAGCCAGGCTGCTTCTTTAAACCACAGATGATTTGGCCCAAGTTCTGCCAAGTGTAACACATGCATTTTAACTCCAAATATTTAGGAAGCTCACTGTATGTTTGTCAACTCAATTAAAGCTTTTACTCCTCCTTAGCTACCACAAAGTTGCTTCTGTATCTTCTCTGCGATTAGATAAACAGTGTGAACTTCCTTACGCTAGCGATGTGTTTTGGCTTGACTCCGCGCAGCTCCTCTCAAAGATGCTGCAGTTTTCAGAACCTGTTTTAAAACATAGGCATACCATTCCCTCCCAAACCCCTGTTCTATCCAGCATCATCTTCCTAATTCCTGCTAGGTGTTGCTCTCAAGGCAGGCATCATCTCCTTCTGACTTCAACTTAACGTAGAGCTTTGGCACAGAATTCTGTATTTCTCTCTCTTTTTAGTCCTTTGGTCACTGACACTACCTAGCACTTTCTTGCATCTTTCACAAATGCAAATTTATGATCTAGATTTTTGCATTTGCTTTGTTTACAAAATAACCACAAAAAATTTTCTATTTTAAATTTTCCCTTTAATTTAGAATCATAGGCCGCTCAGCCAATTAGGACCTATGACCTCTGTGAACAACGGGGCTTTATGTTCTTTCAGGCTAAATTTATCCAGGCACTCCATGGATGCTCTGGGAAAATCCCACTACATAGATGCAGTTTTAGGAGCACTTCTGAAGATTTTCCTCAGCACACAGAGAACATTAGACTTCAGTTAGAAGCTGGCAGTACAACTCCATGGTTGCATATCAGCTGGTGTAACAGTAAGCTCACTCAAGATTTTATCAAGTATTATTTTGAAGGCTCTGGCTTACACATTTTCCCTCAAACACTGGCTGCAAATCTCCTAGAGCTTTTGTAGCATGAAAGTCAATTTCTTAACTATTTTTGAAAACCTTTCAACTGCTACAGACTTTACTCAGTTTCCTGCTTTTGATGCTGATTGAAAAATTAATAAAAAAAATCAAACTCATAAAGACATGCCAAAATTCATAGAAAATGAGTATAATTGTGTGCTGCATCCACTGGGAATTGATCTAACATTCTTAGGGCTTTTCCTCCCAGAAGAATCTCAAGTTTCATCTATAAAGACTTTTGTAAAAAATAACACACTACTTTCATGCACATCATATTCTTTTTCACAAATATAAAAGGGAGACTTTCCAAGCATACCATGCTGAAAATATACGTGCTTAGAACGGTTAAAATCTGTTTTATTATAACATCTTGAACATTAGCCTATATCCAGGTAACAACTAATTTTTTGCAAAACCCAAAAAGGCAGACCAAAGAAACCTCTAACATCCAAATCCTGCCTGGAGTCTGAGCAGCCACTACAAATGCTTCACGGGGCTGTAACTGATGCAACTGAAGACGGAGGTTAACAGCACACTCAAGACACTGTTCATTTTCATTTCATTAGGACTGCAGAAAATAAGATCAGAATTTAGGAAAGACCTCATTTACATTCTGAGAAATGCAAAAATTAAGGCAAGTGATTTGGGGTCAGTGGGCAAACTATCTGTATGTAACTGATTCTGTGAAATCCACAGAATTAATGCTAACCTTGCCAGAAGTGGTCAGGTACTTAAAAGTTTACTTTCAACAGTCAAGTTCATGCAAAAATCTACACTGCACTTGCAGGGAGTCATGAGTTTTTCCATCTCCTTTTGCTGGCATCAGAGTTTTGCTCCAGGTTTTCCATGGACACACCACCACGCACACTTCTATAGTTCCCACAGCAGATGCTTACAGGGAAACTCCTCACAACAATGGCAGATGACTTTGAAAGAATGCCAAGCAACTACCAGCAAGTCTGTAAACGTAGAAGTATCTGATGTTCACAGTTCTTCTCAGAAGAAAGAAGGTGTTCACTCATTTTTAATCCATTTGAAACTCTTTGGCCTTCATCAGGTTAATGTTTTCCCACCCTCATGATTAACTTCCTGGGCTCAAATTTATGAAGGAGAACAATATCTCCTGACCACGCTGTCAAGATGCTATCTCAGCATACATAGTGACATGCATGGTGACTATGGTGACCGAGTACACCACACAAGCACCAGCAGTTCCCAGCAGCAGCGCCCACAGCCATGCTCCCTGGGCCAGGGAGGAGACATCCCCAGGCATCCCGTCCCCCAAAAAACCTTCTGCCCTAAGGGTGGTTTATCACTGCAGCTCCGCACACACACAGCTCCAGATGGCCAAATATCACCAGCAGGAAAAAAAGTGACCGTTAGTTAAATTTTAGTAACAGGTGAATGTTTTCTGCTGCCGCTTGAATTTGAGACCATGGGAATGAAAAGTTACTTATTTCTCATACCACAACCTATTGGAACACATTGCACCAGTACCCAGTACAGATATGCAAGGTCAGGAAGCTCAGAAAGGGAAGATTAGAAAGAGGAGATGAGCTTCATTGACAGCAACCACCATCCTAAGACAGCATAGCGTAAAACTGAGAGGCATGCTCCATCTCTTCATCTCCTGCAGTATTTCTGCTTATAGAATCACACCCAGCTTTCTTGCATGGTTAAACACTGGGGAATTTCCATAAAATGAGGGTTCAATACAATAGGAGCAGTCCAAGTGCTTTACTTAGCAAAGCTTGTGCAATGCGCACATCACTGAGTGCATCTGAGGTGGGCCAGATCACCACAGCATCTGGCTGCCTAAAAATATCTCCATTTTGTGTCTTCAGCAAGACTCCTGCATGAAGGGAAAGTGTTGTTATCCTAATCCTAATTTTACAGGTAACAGAGGAGACACTTTGAACATGCCTGCTCCGTCCTCCTGCCCATGCATGCACAAACCCTGACTATGAGTGAGTAATCTGGTGTTGGCCAGTGCTACCAGTGTTGTTGCACATCAGCCTTTCCTCCCCTCTCCAGATGGCTGGCACTGTGCGCAGTGTTTCAGGCTCTGGGCTTTAAGAGAAGCCTATTACATGGTCACAAATCCCATGTTAATTAAGATCCTAGGTAATCATTTTGGTAGGAATGTCATAATAATAATTAAAAAATCACAATGAAGAAAGACACCACATTCCTCAGAACACAACTTTGTCACAACTACCAGCACCTCACCACGGTGACGTGGTCTTCCTCCTCCAGCTGCAGTTCTCTCTGGCTCGCTGTCCTCAGGGGCCCAGCAGGACAACGTTACTTGCTTTCTTTCATGCTGTAGATTTCTAACTCCCCCTTCTCTAGATGTTCAGCTGCTAACTGTGGGACCTTGCTCCAGTACAGCTGAAGCATGATGTCCTGCAAAAAGCTAGTAATATTCTACAGACACTGATAGAGCTACATTCAACCCAGAGCTTAAACCCATGCATTATTATTCACACTTTTAGGCAATTAGTTTTTCTGATTTCTCTGCCCAAAGATTTCCTCCTGAGTCTGCCTCATCACAAGCCAGTTGCACTGAATGCTCTGGTTATTAAATCCACCTTCCTGTTGCACTTTGAAAGGATAAATAAAATCATCAGAAACTGTTTAACTTCTGGGCCTCTTTTCTTCTTAGGAAATGAAGAAAGCCAAACTGTTATGTCAGGAAAAACAAGCAGGGCTGCACATATTTAGAAGAGGTGTGTCTTAGTCCAGATTAATGTGGCATTCAGAAATCATGCAAGTGCCAACGTGGGAGGAAAATACAACATGTTATATAAAATGAACATGTTTATTTTAATTATTTTGAAAATAAGATTATAATATCTGCTTCCTCAACTACTTATTCTGTATTTAATATTTTAGCCTGGCATATTAAGTCTCCTCTCTTGCTTCCCGGCTCATGGTACAGTATAGTTGTAAAAGTTCAAACGCTCCATAAATGATTTTATTATTTGATTTGCACATCAAACTTCAGCAAAACGCAAACAAAACAGTATACTGAAATTACAAATGCCCCACACTGTGAGGACTTTCAAGCCCAATGAAACACACACGATGACTGACCTGCACTGCCAGAGCCACCAAACGCTCGGGGCATACGCACCTGTACAGCATCAAAAGAGGCAAAGAAAAAAAAAAAGGCCCCACACTTCATCTTAGTAAAATTTACTGCTAGAAATGACCACTGGACTGTTTGGTGAAACCATCCATAATTACTCTGACCGCCACCACTGCACAGCCCACTGCCCAAGTCCTCACTGAAAACCGATTTATGCCTGTATGAACACTAGTGACTCATATTTTGCCACCTGATTTGAAGACTTTCAGACATGGGAAATCCAAAGGTTCCTTTAGCAGCTGATCCACGGTTTGTTAAAAATTAATGCCTGATTATGACTAAATTGAATTTGCCCTCTGCTTCCAGTCACCAATCCTTATTATTCTCATGACTGAAAGGCCATTTCTTTCTCCCCCATGACAATACCTACTCACTGTCATCTAGTCACCTCCTAAGCAAAAGTCTTATTCTGATGCTTCTCTCTAGCCCGTAAATAATTTTTCCACTATCTTCTCCAGTTTTTCAATTTCCTTTTAAAAATACTGACATCAGGCATGGGCAAACAAAATCACACAGCAGTCTGAAGTACCAGCCCCTGTGGTAGGGACTCTCCCTTACATGCTACGCTAGTCCTTCATATCACGGCAGCCCACTGCGGACTTGGGTATTTGATCTCGGTATGTAAAACTTTTTAAAATCACTATTTTGTGAGGTGCAAATCATAGCTGTGGAATTGCATTTCTCTTACTGGCGGTCTAAGCCTGCATCTGATACTGAAAACCAGTTTGTTTGACCTCAACTTAACAACAGGTCCAGCTTGTTCTGGGAAAATGCCCGGCCATTCTTTTTAATCACCGTATTATTTCTTTACTTCATGCAGAAGTTTTATTAGCAACATTTATACTGTTATTTTCACGTCGCTGAGATATATTTGATTAGTATCACATCTGGGACCAGTTGCTGGGATGTTTTATGAGCAACCTTAAACCAATGACAGTATCCTATTGCGATCAATAGAGGGAAATAAATCCACAATAAATCAGATTGGTTTTAATCCATTCACAAAAGCTTTTAAGAATAAAACTAAACAAAATAACCCTTCACATTGTTGTCAGTGCTGATTTTTTAATAAACTCCATTTAGGAACAGATGGTGCATAAAGGCCATATTATGCCTATTGTTCTCCCCGCTAAGTGATTTTCATAATGCACTTTGGGACTTAGTGGTGATGTCTTCAGTCTTTTTAAGCCCCTCAGTGCTTAAAACACACAGTTGAGAAACTCTCTCCCATTTACATATATCACGCTGTCATTTTACCTGCATTTTGGGACATTTCAACGAAAACCGAGATGACTCAGCTGAAGATGGCTACAGTAACATTTCAAATGAGAAAGTGCATCAAGAATTAGTTCAGTCAAACTCGGGAAAAAATCAGAGGGGTTTAATTAGGTCTCGGATGCCTGCAATATTTTTGCAATAGCGAAAATGACAATATAAAGCATCCTGACATTTTAGCTTTACAACCATGGCCTGCAAGGTTTACCTGGGACATATGCATTACATAAATTACTAATAATTGAGCAACAAGAATTACACCCTGTTCTATTCAGTGTGCAACAATGTCAAAAGAAACAGGATACTCGTTCAAAGACGTATTGAGAAAAATTGACCAAAATTGTATTTTAAAGTTGTTTCTAATCCTGTTTACACTTAAAGTGAAAATTGCAGTATGCCAATTTTTATTTTTTTTTTTAATTCTTCTTTGATGTTGGATTTGCCAAAGGCTTATCAAATGAGAACAGGCCAGAAAGACGGGCAAAGAGCGCTCAGGTAACACTCAGCTTCCCAGCAGCAGGGATGCTGCATGGGTCACATCTCATCTGCCCCCAAAACACACAGCCTCTCCAGTGCGGGTGCAGGGGAAGACGAATTAAAGGATCACAGTAGATAGGAAGGAAAAATAAGCCATTTCAAGATAAAGACATAACTGCCCAATTCAGATGCTGCCTAAGTTACTGCTGATTCAGCAGTGGCACACACCTCAGCGAGGCTTAACAGTCAAAGCAAAGTCCATTGCAACTGTGATAATCTTCCAGCAAACTTGTACGCTGATTACTTATTGCCATTCAGAGGAATAAGATGATATCTAATTTTTATCAGAAACATAATAAAAGTTTTAATCCTGTTAAAAAAAAAATGCTTGAGCATAATATAACTTGTGCAGGAAAAGGTACATATAATACCCCGATACACGCATATTCTCACTACTACCATATACTACCACTCCATGTGCTACCCCAATACAAGCACATTCCCCATAATAACCAAGTTCCTATTGTATCCTTCAAAGAAACCAAGAATTTTCCACAAATACTATTTTCCTTTGGAATCCCTCGAACACACATATGCCGCCTGCTCCTAAGAAAGCTCGGAGGAAGAACCAACTGCCCTGCAACTGAAGATGGGTCTGCATTTACATACTTACTCTGTCTACATCAAAGATCAGCCTGTTATGGAAATGAGTTGAGACCTGCCGCACAGGAGATGTAAATTACTCCTGGTTGCTCCTGACTTAGGCTTCTGAATTGAACAAGCTGCACATTTTTGCTCAAGCCCCTGAAATTCTCAGTTACTCTCAATATGGAAAGCATGACACCGTGGAGGGAAACAGCCGGTTTGCTATTTCTCGTTTACGCAGTAGAACCAGTATAAACAGCTTAAGCCGCTACCGGAAAATCAAACATACCATTTTTTTCTCAAAGACCTTGCTATCAAAGCTCAGCATGCTTGACCCCTTAAGCAAAAGTCCCGCGTGGAACGCAACTCCAGAAGGCAGCAAGCTCCAGCACGGCCACAGTTTGTCCTTCCACTCCTGAAGTCACCTCGACCTCTTCACCTCCACTCACAACACAGGAGCCCCAGAAGCTCCTCCAGCGCCACTCAAGCAGGCAGAAGCAGGTACGCTGGCACCAGGACCAAGCATCCCTCAGGTAGCTCACTCCGGCAGGCAAAGCAAGCAGGAGAAGGGGATAAACCACCGGCAGACGATCTCTCTGCACACCACAAAGCCCCCCCAGGGTACCTTCAAGCCCTCCCTTGGGCCAGCTGGACCAAGTCAAGGCTCAGTCACAAGCCAGCGTTGCCCACCCGTGCCAGCAAGTTGGGGAAGGTGCAGACCCCAGGGGGACCTCGGGTGCTTCCCACCAGCCCCGGACACCCCCGAGGACCACCCGGCCACCCCTTCCCCTTCCCCCGGGGGGCGGCCGCGAAGGGGAAGGGGTGGCCGGGTGGTCCTTGGGGGCTTAAGCACGGTGGGGGTGCTCGTACCCTACCTGTGCTTAAATTGTCATTGATCTTCAGGGGCACCCTTAAGATGTAGACTAGGAAAAGCATGATGAAGAACCACAGCGTCCAGAGGTAAGTCCAGGACCAGACGATGCAAGACTTCAGCTGTTCCAAAAAGCCCGTCCCAGCTTCAGCCATGTTTTTGGAGGAGAAGGAGGAAAAAAAAAAAAAAAAAAAAAAAAAA